>DXKC01004716.1:0-15864 GCA_031170775.1 Cymbopogon citratus
GGAGGGAGAGAGGAAGAATGGGAGGGATGGGAGCCGGCGGAGGGAGAGAGGAAAAGGAAGGGAGAGAAAAAGAAAAAAATGCTGACAAGTGGGTCCTACAGTGGATAGGGTATGCTTTAGAGGTTGCATGAGCGAAAGTGTACTGTAAAAAAGGGAATCTCGATGACTAGGACGTATAGGGGATGGAAATAGAGTTTCATGGCTGCGGATAGTCTGACAACCCCATTTTGAAGAAAATGGATCCGCATGGCCCTAGCATCTTGGAATTGCAATGACTAATTTTTTATTATATAAAAACTCCGGTTTGAAATTTCAACCCGAACGATTAGGGTCCTATTTAGATTGGGTTAGAATTACAAGTTTTTTCACTCTCTTCATCATATAAAATCCAGAGATACATGTATGAAGCAGTAAATATAGATAAAAATAATAACTAATTACACAGTTTGATTATAAATCACGAGATAAATCTTTTGAGCCTAGTTAGTTTATGATTGGATAATAATTGCCAATTACAAATGAAAGTGCTACAATGCCAAAATTTTCAAATATTTGCAATCTAAACAAGGTCTAGGAGAGAAATTAACGTAGGAGCCTGCCAGTCGCAAGCCCCATCAGCCATAACAGCCATGTTTAGTTTCCAGAATTTCTCTTCAAATTTCACTATGCAAAAAGAAGAATCTCCATCACATCAAAATACCGGTATATGCATGGAATATTAAATGTAGATGAAATCAAAATCTAATTGCACAGTTTTGTTGTACTTTAAAAGACAAATATTTTGAGCCTAATTAGTCAAAGTTTGAATACTTTTTACTAAATACAAACGCAATGCTATCAGAATTCTGCTACAGAAATTCTGGCTCCCATTTCGGGAACTAAATAAAGCCATTTTAAGTCTAATTAATCAAAATTTTTAGACAATTTTTATCAAATACAAACGAAATGCTACAGAAATTATAGCCTAGAACTAACAAGACCTCAGTCAAAATTTTTGAATTTTGAAATAAAAATTCCTGGCAAGGCGAAGGCGCGTCCCCAGCTCACACGCTTTGGGGTCACCTGGTTGAGTCACGTCCGTACACCCGAAATCCGTTCGCTTCGCCAGCAAGGAAAAAGGTCACCGGAAACGGTCAGTCTCGCCTTCAATTTCCCATCCATTTCTCCCCTTCCTCGAACCACCACCCATTAAAATCTCCGCCTCCTGCCACTGCCGTGCCAGCGCCCAATCCGATCCCTACGATCCCTACCTGCCCGGAAGGGAACCCATCCGTCGGGCCCCTCCCGCCCTCCTCGCCGCGTCCGCGGCGGGGATCTCCGGGCTGGTTCCTTCCCCGGCGCCCCAATCGCCGCTGCCTCCAAGGCAATCCCCAAACCCCCCGCGCGCGCAGCACAACCTCGCCGCGATCGCCCGCGGGAACCTCCGCTGATTGGGTTCCTGAAATCTCGGTTTGGGCGATTTTTGATTCGGATAACCCTCTTCCTTCGATTTTGGTGCGCTTTGTGCGAGTCGGGATGGGGTTGCAGCAGTCCAAGGAGGAACTGCTGTACCAGCAGGTCAACTACGGCAACGTCGATGGGATTCGCACGCTCAAGGCGCAGGGCGCTGGCCTTGAGGTCAGTCAGTCATTCGGCTAGGATGATTATTTTACACTTGTTTTATGTACATCTGAACTGATTGGGCTACTGCTGCTGCTGTTGTTGTTGTGGCAAATGCTTGCTTGCTTGCTTGGTTGTAGTGGATTGACAAGGAAGGGAAGACACCCCTGATGGTTGCCTGTATGCGGCCCGATCTGTTCGACGTGGCCAAGGTGCTCATCGAGTTGGGAGCTAATGTCAATGCCTACCGGCCTGGTATTCCTCTCATCATCATTCTTATTATCGAATTGTTACTTGTTTAGTTTGATTCTGTTTATGAAATAAGCTCAATTCAAAAGTTATGGGACTCACTGAACAAATAAGTAATTTATAAATTGGGTGTAAATTGTGTATACATTGGAAACAATGCGGCAGTTTAAAGTTAGTAAGATGCTTAAACTTCTCGTTCTAATAGGCAATTGGGGTAGGCTTCAGTCATCTAAGACAAGGTTTGTCTCCACATTCACTCTACATAGGATCGAGTACTATTTGTTCTGTCAAATGAAATCACATCAAAGTAATGCTGGTACTACACGCCCTTCAAACTCTGTTTCAAATGAATACGAAATGTTTGATGTGATCTATCCAAGTTGCTGACAGTGAAATGGACCATCCCTGAACACATGCTTAACTGAAGAGGAGCTGTCCATGTTATGTTTTAATCACCACATTTTTGCATTGCCAGGGTCGCATTGTGGGACAGCATTGCACCATGCTGCCAAGAAAGGACTTCAGCAGACTGTCCATTTACTACTCTCACATGGAGGTATATAATGGAACAATATATGAATGAAACACTTCGTTCCTCTCTTGTTTATTGCTGTAGATCTCTATTAAATGCATATATTGCTATGTCCGTGCAGCTAATCCATTCATACCAAATGATGATTGCAATACTGCCCTTGAATTGGCAAGAGAAAAAGGTCATGTGAATGTTGTACGGGCAATAGAGGTATTTTTTTCTTTGCTATCCTATATTGTATATTATAATATGTGACAATGTATTCATATTTATTTTTTAATCTTTGTTACTAAATTAATTTTAGGGACGGATTTCTCTTTTTTGTGGATGGATGAGGGAGAATTATGCTCCTGCTTTTTTGGATGCAATTGCTCCGCAGTTCATGACAAGAAAAATGTAATATTTTCATTTCTGTTGGCACATCTGGATACATATAGCACATAGTTGTGATAATAATTGCGCTGTGTTTATGAGTTCTAATACTTAGCTTCTTTTTCCCAGTTGGGCTGTTGTTTTACCCCGTGAAGTGCAAACTCCAACCAGGCCTCTTAAGTTAGAGTTAGCTATATATCCCGAATTACAGGTACTGATAGGAACTTAAATTTTGAATGAGTTCTGCTTTGTGTTTCATTTATGTAGTTTCTGTTTATAGTGATGAATGTGTTCAGACATCTCCTAAACATGAACTCCTATGCTATTTTTGCAATTAATTATTATTTATGTGGGCTACCAAGAGCATCACTGCCTGTCTTGTCAGGTTCTGTGGTAGCATTTATCAAATATTTGAAACTTGTGTATAATTGCTGCTAAATGCTCACGGGGTTCTGTTTTGGAGGAAACTGCACTTTAACTACCTTTACATTTTTACCCCTTGTCTCTATTTTGCAATTGCATCTTGGTATCATGGATCAAAAAATACAGCTAGCATTGTTTATTTGAAAATGAAAAGGGCTAAATACTCTGTGTGTGGGATTATTTTGATCAAACTCATGCATGTGTCGTTTCTCCTTTTATTCCTTGCTTGACTAAGTTGATAACTTTTGTGTATAAGGGTTTGTTTGGCACTTCAATCCAACCCAATCCACATGTATTGGGGTGGAAATTAACTAGTTTTCCACCCAATCCACCCCAATACTTGAGGATTTGGGTGGATTAGAGTGCAGCCAAACAAGGCCTAAATGGGAATCAAGGGGACAGGGGGGTAAACGGTAAAGCACTGGTGCTGCCATTTTCTGTTGTTACAGTTCAAATGTGCAATCATTTCCTTTATTTGTTTTTAGAGTAGTATTCTGCTCAGATATTACCAGTAAACGCTGTGCTTCTTTCGTTGCAGTTGATACTTTTCTTGACAAATTTGATGGCTATATGAAATTATTATTGTTTTGTGACATTTGTTTTTTTTAATGAGCATGCAGGCTTCTAAACCACGTGTTGTAGTTAAACTATGGAAATGTCAAATTGAGCAACCAAAGCTTAATCAGGCTGACCCTTCTATTATCATTTTTGACAAAGGAACAAGTATGTACCATGTTTTAGTTTTCAGTCTACAGATTTCACAAGTTAAATGCTTGTTTGTGATATTGGCTACTTGCTTGTTGATATGGTTTCCATTGTATATGCTTAAGGAAGAATTATTGAATGTGAAAATGGTGATAAACACCGAATTGTACTGTGTAACGTAAAATAACTACTATTGCCATGCTGACTCCCTTATCTTTTGTTAATATTCAAATTTATGGTAATATAAACTTAACAACATTAATATTACTTATCACTTTATCAGTAGCAAGGCTGCAGCTAACTCTGTATGGATCCGTTTAGTCATGGTAATGCTTCTTCTGTATGTTATTTCTGAAATATGAAATTTAAGAGTATGTTTACTCAGTACTCACTATTGTTTTTACTGTACACGTTTCTTTATGAAGTTTGATCTGGGTAATGCACATTTCTTTTGATTTGTTGCAGTATCTTGCTACTGACAATCAGTCTCGTTTATGAACGTACATTTGTTCCTCTCAAATATGGCCAAGAAAAATGGGTAGCCATTCCATTGCTAAATTTGACTGAAATATCTTTGCAGAGACTCGATATAAGATCTTACCGGCCTATGAAGGGGACAAACAGCAGCTTCAATGGTTTTATAATGCATGTTGTGGCATGGCACAGGTAGCTTCCTAGATTATTTTTATTGCTCATTTTGTTACTACATCCTTAAAGATAATCTGAACAATTCTTTCTTTTATTTTCTTAAATAGATTCTGTTAAAAGGAGGCCTGTTCTTGAACACTATCTGCTCATATATTGATATATATATCTAAGTAGTTATATTATAATATTAGTGATGTGAGATTGAGGTCTAGTGTTTCAGTGAATGAGAACTAAGAAGTTACTTGATTTTTTAATTAATATATCCCTTCTTTTTAGGTTTTCAACACAGCTCCAGTACCACAACCAAATCTCCCAATGCCAAATCCAGCACCAGCAACTTCAGCTGTGACGCCTTCAGAACAATCTGCACCCAGCAAGGAGGATGTTGAACTAGCAATGGCTATCAATGCCTCCATTCAATCAGCTATTGCAGAGGGAGTGCCAAATGTTCAACCAAATGCATCCACTCCCAACAATGGCTGGGGTATCCCTCCAAGTAATTCTCACAATGGATGGGGACCATCAGTCACTCCTACACCGTCAAAGACGAGCGGCCAATCCCAAGCCCGGGTAGATGCCCCAAGCAGCAGCACCTACAATGGATGGAATGTGCCTGGAACAAGCTCCGGTCAAAGTTCATCGAAACCCCACAAAACTGAAACCAACACTCCAGTTTTGATTCCACAGGAAGCACTTCAGGCTCTTCCAACCCCAACTGCGCCACCATTTGCTGAAGAAACCTTCTACAGTGGTCCTGTTCACTATCCATCCATAGACTCTACGCCTGTTGATGTAACCATGCCGGCTGCCACCGAAGGTGGTATAACAGTCAGTACTATGGCAGCACCTACGAAACAGGAAGGAAGTGAAGCTGATGCAAGTGACAGCGGCAAAACTCCCTCCGGTACTTGTGTTATATGTTTGGATGCCCCTGTGGAAGGCGCCTGCATCCCATGTGGTCACATGGCTGGTTGCATGTCCTGTCTGAAGGACATAGAGTCGAAGAAGTGGGGATGCCCTATCTGTCGTGCCACAATTAACCAGATTGTTCGCCTCTATGCTGTTTGAGGGAGTTAAAACGGTGGGTATGGAAAGTTGTCAATGAATATTGATGGTTCTCGCTACACATTTTGATCGGAACACCTCTCAAAACTGTGCAAGTATGCTGTTGTGGACTTCGTATTGCACTGCAAAATATGCTTCAGTGTAATGTGTGTGGCTGGCGCCTTATGTACATAGGTATTCCATACAAGACAATTCTATATATATAAAAAAAAAGTACTATTGCAAGTTGCAGCTCACGTTTGCAGTTGCTGGAGTTTTTTTCCATTAACCAAGATATTGGCATCGACGGATGCTATGCTCATCGGTTAAAGCGTGTTGCAATGAAATAAGACAAGACCGATGCAAAGATAGTGGCAGTCGCTCTTTTAGAGCCTAAATAAAATTACACTATTATGCACACCTTTTCTTTCACTGTAATCTGACAAGGGCGGTAGGTTTTCTTTTGACCCTTCCATCAGAACTAATAGTCTCCCCCAGGAAAATGATGAGTCCAAACTATAATTCCTAGTTTTATTTCCAGTTCGATGTCTGATTCCTTATTTCAAAAGATACTAATCACGTTATGGTATATTTGGAAAGCAACAAACGATAACCGCTTGCAAAAAAAAAAAAAAAAGATAACCGCTTCCAAAGAAGACGTGGACACCTGTACAGATACATAATGCTGTTGCCGCGCACGGCCGCACATCAGCACACACATGCAGGTTCAACAGCCACCAAAGGAGAGGAAGCTGCTGCTATCACACACGGCACTATGCTCATTTCTGACCGGACGCATGGAGGACACCAACTGACGAACAGGCCTGGTTTAGATGCCTCCTAAATTCAAAAAGTTTACGATATTTTCGTCACATCAAATGTTCAGATAAAAAAAATAACTAATTATATAGTTTGATTGTAAATCACGAGATGAATCTTTTGAGCCTAGTTAATATAAGATTGGACAATAATTGTCAAATACAAACAAAAGTGTTACAATGCTTTCAAATTTTTACGGGGTACATCTAAACAAGGCCTTGTTCACAATCCACACTCCGACCCTCCTGCTAGGGGTCCAATGCTATGCTGATGCCCACTACTCCGGATCAACCATCGCTGCCTCCGAGAATGACAGGCCTCCTCGGTGTTTTCTTTGTTAACACACAGGTAACCATCTACATCAAGGCCTTGGCGAGAGGTGTCGATTCCATGCTCATGGCGGAAGCTGCAGCTTTAGCTCTTGCAGCTGCAGTCAATGATTGCCTCAACTTCAGCAATACCAGTTTCTTATCAGATTGCCAACAGGTTGGTTCAATTCCTAAATGCTACAGACCAAACCAATCCTCCAGATTGGATAATCAAGTTCTTCACTCAGCAATTTGTCAATTACTCACTTAGCAGGCCATCAAAGCTCTTCAAGATCAGCAGGAACCTCAACAGTATAGCTGGTGCACTACCTAAACAGGCTTTAGCTGCCGATCATTCCAATACTTCTTTAGAACCTGTTTTCTCCACTTACTGTCATATACAACAGTGCCCGGTGTTGGATGCATTGCTTTCTATTTGGATGAACTCTGTAACCAGCATTGAAGCCAGCTAGATGCTGCTGAAATAATCCGTTTCTTGTTAAAAAAAACACTATTGGAAGTTTGGAACCTTGTAAAAAAACTATTGGAAGTTCGGAACCACGATCAAAGAATAACATTTTTCTATGTATAGATGACAAACATGGTATTGGAAACAGAATACATCATGAGAAGTAAATATATGTACTGCAAAAAGTTAAGCAATCCTGAAAATGTGAGCTTACAAATCATGTACCACAGTACCAGTGAGGCAGTGACACTAGTTCATTTCGAATATATAATATTACTTCACGATATAAATCATGCAAGTTCATTCTTATTTTAGATAAATTTATATTTTAACTAAAATATTTTAATATATCTAAGTTGATAGCTTAATTTTAAGCATTCTATTTTTATAAAAATACAAGTACACATAAATCATTGACAGAGAAAACTCAGCGTATTACGTTGCACGCTAACACATAATTGTGCCCACCGTATACAAATTACATATAGTACATGTATGTGTCTCCTAATAAGATTCTAAGTGTGACAATTTATACACAAGATAACAGGTCAGAAATATCTCGCACAAAGTATAATTTATATGAAATCTCTTGAACAGGATAACAGGTCAGAAAAAGATGATCAATATTACATACATACAGAAAGAAACAGAGAAAAGAATGGCATTTGTGCGTGCACACCCACTCCTGAGAACGCTAAATGTTCGTGACCTTGCTTCAACTCCCCTCAATGCATGTGCCCATCTGAGTACCATATATACATATATATCGATCGATCGCCACTTGATCTTACGAATTGAGCTCAAAGTACTTTCCGGCATCTTGATTTCATCTCCAAAAATTAAGTTGGTATACGAGGCCGCAGCCGCTTGGATTACCCACCCTAGTCATCGTCCACGGCCGGTGGGGTCGTCGCCGCCGCCCCCTCCTCCGGCGCGGCCGTGGTGGCGTCCTTGGCCGCGGCGCCACCGTTCCCCTCGGAGCTGCCCTTGTTTTTCCGGCGGTTGGATTTCTTGGGAACGGCGGGGAGGTCCTGGCAGCTGGCCGAGGCGTCGTCGCCGGCCGACTTGTCCTTCTTGCGGTTCTTGCGGGTGCCCTTCTTGCCCTTCTCCTTCTTCTTCTCCTCTGCGCCGCCCTCGGCGCCGGTGACGTCCATGGAGGAGGTGGCGGAGCCCCGAGAGCGGTGTCGTCTCGACCGGCGCGTGCCGGGGGACGGTGGGGAGTCGCCCCCGCCGACGTCGCCGCCGCCTGCCTCGCTTTTCGTGTCCCTGAAGGAGGTGTCTCCGATGCTGCTTCCTCCATCCATGACTATCTCTGTCAGGCACAGATGAGAGTTCAGTCCATGTGTTTGTACACAAACCAAAGCATGCATATTTTTCATGAACGATCTCTTGGTGCATATATATATTGCCTTCTTTTGGAAGGTAATGTCTGATGATCATAATTCTGCACACATTACTTCAAATTTCAGGTCAGGTTAGGCTCTGTTTTCTCCTAATAAATAAATATTGTCTTTCTTGTATTGAGTGCTTTTCTTCAAGGTGACATCATTGCTAGCATGCATGCAACTTCCACAATGATACGATTAATTGAGGGTTTGCATCAAGAGGATGATGAAGTCAAACGAGTTATATAATGAGTGGCAAAACAACCTTGAGAAGCCCAGGGATTTGCAGCAGCCGTGCCCCCACTCTCGCTCCTAAAAGAGGATGAGTCAAGCGGTGCCGAGTGGTAATCCTTCATCTGTCAAAGCCAACTTCTTTTTGTCATGCTACAATATCCACTATTATGATTGAATTTATTTTACATAAAATTGGACTCTTGCGCTGTTTGCTACATGGACATAACTATTATAATTGAGTATCTTACTATCTTCAGGTCAACAACGAAGACATTGTTAGAACCAATCAAGTAGAGAAAAAGATTGTCTGCACATATGGTAAACATTTTCTTTGCCCTATGCCATTGTCAAATATTGTTGCCGGCTTACCCAGCTAGGTGCTTCTCCGGCATTGTTGTTGGTGGTGGTGGTGCTGCTGTTGTTCGCGGAGCCAGGACCATCCCAACCGATGTGTGCCACATGTTTTACATCCGTTGGGAATCCAATTTGCATTTCAGGCTCCTTACCATCTTGTGGTCGCAATTCAGTATGAAAAGAAATGATGAGGTCAATGCCACCCGTGCTATGAAAAATCAGTTTAAGGTTAATGAATAGTGTGATGGCATACCCATCATGTTTGAGATATAGCGGAACGGCTTCAGGATCCCCTTCTTCATCTTTGTGCCCATGCTACTTCTCCTAAACCTTGCTTATATCAATGTGGATGCACGCACTCTTCTTGAACTCGCAAAATTGCTGATCGGATCAACCGACAAAAAATACAGTGAAACGATACGATTGACCAAAAAGAAAAAAAGAAAAGAAAGGTCTATACATATATTCATATTAGATGTAGAAAGTATGTATAAAATTGAACAGAGTGCTGCATTGGAATGCTTACTCTGCTGGGAACCTTAAACACTGTTAACAAGATTGTCCAAATGGTGGCAATTCTTGTTAACTGGTTCTCAACCTTCCTCAATGTGCCAGTGCCATTCTCCTCCCCTCCCAGTCTCTTTCTTTGTAAAGGCTAGCTCAATATTGTCTAGCCTCAGGCATTGCCAAAATATGATTCAGAAACTTACACTGACCGCAGCGGATGGCCCTTTGCGGTCAATGTTACTTCGAGGGTGAGAAGAGGAGATCTATCTTATGCCTAATTTTTTGGAGGGTCAAGAACCCTTTGAGCCCTCTCCTAATATTATTCAACCATGCATGGGCGTAGGAAGAGGCTACATGTCCTCTTCGTTTGGTTATTTAAGGTGAAGACGGTTATGGGAAACTGGATGGAGGATGCAGACGAGTCTATCTAAAGATAGTCTTGGGCAAAGATGTCAGTGCTGGAAATAATGCGTGGTGGTTAATTTTCACCATGATGGGCTAACATGATTTTGGCATTTCAATTTTTTTATGCACATGTTCCACTTCCGTCCATCCGTTTGGCCATTTTTATGGAGAATGTAGTGACAATTAGAACATCAAATTTGTTTGACTAAATTTTCCATGCAGTATTTTTTGATAGAGCATTTATCTGAACTTGTAAATTTTAATCCAATTTTTAGGTGACTTGGTCAAATTCATAGAACTATGCCTTGATTTGAAATTCAAAGACAAATTTGCAACTACTAAGTCCCTAAAACGTAATTTTTTGTAGGCATGATTGTGATGTTATATACTCTTCTCATTTAATTTTCATATTCAAAGTCTAAGATATAAGAGTCCGATGCTAAATTTGGTTAAATTGACTTAATTTGGTGTTGGAATTCTCCGGTGATGGCCACCAGAAATATTGCCAGCTCAGTTCAGCGCATTTGAATCTGTCTATTTGCTTAGTTGAGACTGCCTTTGGTTGATATCCACCATATTTGCTTAGTTGACTCTGCTTTCGGGTGAGACAGGAGTTGATCTAGTGCATTGCTTTGAGAGTTAGCATCTGGTGGTTTGTGTTTTTTGCGGATTTCTTGTTACTCTGGATGGTTGCAGCCACCTAGATGGACTGGAGCAGCGCTGATCCCTTGAAGCACTCAATTAGAGCAGTGCCGTAGGCGTTGTCTAAAAAAAAGAAGGCAAAGAGCATCTCTAGTGGATTCACACCCACCAGCAAAGGCGAAGAAACAAGCATGTGTCAATGCAAACACAAAAAAGGAGCACCACGATCCAATGCAAACACAAAACAGAGTTGAACAGAAATTTGATGGATACAAGGAGGGTATAACAGATGTTACACTTAACACTCATAATCCACGATACGAAGTCTGCTTGTTTCTTTGTAAGCCTGGCATTGAACATGAATGGTAAACGATCAGGATGCCTTAAGATCGTCCATGCCCACACTGGCCTGCAAGTAGACACAGGTGTATATCATAAAACTTCACCTTCAGAAAACGTTGGGTTGGTTACACCAAATGTACAGTAATTTAGGCTAAACTTACCAGAAACTTGTGGTTTTCTTCCAGCAAAGGGGAGAACGTTGCGCAGAAGTTCTCAATATCAGCGTTGATGTCTCCTGAACCACTGATGATCTCCATGAACTTCTTCCTGTCTGGTGCAAGCTTTATGGCAACCTGAGATTAGGTGGCATTAGACTTTGTAAAGAAGTACCTCCTCTCAGCACCTAATGCCCATCCACTTAACATCATCAGCAGTAGTTTAGTAGTTACTGGAGAGCTAGTAGATTATTATGAGAAGGTATGATAACTTAATCCGGAGCTTAGAGTTAGATAAGGAGTAGTACCGAAAAGCTCGAACTTGCCAACCAGCCATGCCATTTCTTCAGTGTTTTGCTGTAAGCGTCACTGCAAGCTTGTGACATCTGCCAATCTGGATGCTGTACCAAATTGTGGAACAGCGCAACCAAGAAGTCCATGGCTCTGTTGACAAACAAATGCAGAAAACAGTTCAATACTGATCGATATGTGCTGTGCGCGCTGATGAATGTAACACTGAAATACGATCAAGGAAAACAGAGAAGGCCGCTGACTTATTTACCTGGTCAGCCAGAGAAGGCCGTTGGTACAGCTGCTAGAGCTTTTGGCTGTCTTGGCGCTGACTTCTACTTTCACCAAGCTGTGCAACTGCTCATACTTTGTAGGATCAGACGCATATTTTGTCTCCAGCCTCTGCACAAGATCAAGAATGTGGAGTCATAAACTGCAGTAGCAGCCAATCAGATGGACTATATATGAAACTTGCAACGCGAACGGATTCAACTTACCGTGATATTGCCACCGATGTCCGTCTTGACAATCGACATGGCTGACCCAAACTTCTCTGCAATGATCCAAGAATCAGAACGTTGTCAATTCTCTAACCACATCAAAGTAATTCATGCTCATTAGTGATAAGCTCCATCTCCATGCAAAAAATCTCTCACATTTATATTACCTAGCACAGGAAGGATTTGTTTGCATACTTGGAGAAATTGCTTGGTCAGGATCACGCCACTCTCCGACTTGACGTGCTTCATCCCTTCAAGGGAGGGTGTGAACACGGTCCCCTCCATCTGCATTGACGTTGGTTACAGAAATGAATTAGGAAGATAACCAAAGAACAGGGTCACCTCGGTTCACCAGAAAGAGGAACAAGACAGAAGACACGATTATCACGCTAAATTCATCAGAGTGGCTAGACGATCAATGAAATGATTGACACTAGTACTGAAATATCAGAAACACCTGATGTTCCACGCTGAACTGAATCTCATGACAATAAAACTACAGGGAATCTGAAAAACAAAATCCTCAATACTGATTCCTATCTACCTAGCTATTTCCTTAAGGAACCAACAGGCTTCCTACTACTTCAATTTGCTCCTATAACTCGCCTAGTAAACTCCAGAAATCATAGCAACAATTTGTGCAAAATATCATTAGCAACACTGATCCCAGAGCCTCATCGCCTTGATGGAAGCAAATAACATACATGTAGCCTCCTCCAGATATTCAGTGCAGTGCAAATTTCTCAAAGTGCACTCACCTGCTCAAGACTCAGGATGAAGAGATGAACGGCAGAAGAGAAGAGGGAAGCTTTGGGTGCAGACAGAAGACCTGAGAAACGGAGGAGACGTGTCTGGATGACGCGGAAGTGGGAGTGTCGTGGGATCCGATGAACTGGGCCGGGGCCTCATTGTGGTATATATATTTATACTTTTATAGCAAGGGTTGGGACGGTATCTCTCATCGGCGTCTCGTTTGAAACATGGGCTGATGGACATGATGGGCAGAGTTGTTTGCCACCTCCCTCGATCGTATTGCAGGACGGCACGTCGCTGATCATGTTTGTACAACGACTGTAGTAATGGATTTTCAGTACAGTATCCCATAGTACTTGTTACTCGTCTAGTCCTATTTAAATAACTTGCATATAGTAGAATTGCCTAAACTACTTCATGAAATACACGTGAAGTCGAAAAAACAAAATTACTGCAAGCCCCAAACTAAATAACATGCATATAATAGTACTCCCTCCGTTTCAAATTATAGTTCGCTTGACTTTTTAACCTTAAGTTTGATAACTTGCTTTATTCAAAAATTTTAGTACAAACGTACCTAAATTTGATTTATTCTCAGAACAATTTTTATTAATAAAGCATGCCACAATAAAAGAAGTGGTATTTTAGATAATTTTTTAAATAAGATGAGTGGTCAAATTTGAGATTCAAAAAGTCAACGACCTACAATTTGTAAGGGATTTATAGTATTAAAAAGAGGGAGGAGCAGGCTAAACCGGAGGATTCAAAGGCCCGCCCAACTTCAGAAAGGCAGCTGGGACCTCTAAGACTCTACAAGAAATTTGGCTTTCCATGACGGTTTAATTGTGATGTTCTAACAAATCATCATAGAATGTAGTCATTTGTGACGGTCCAAATCCAAGGTGATGGATGTATGACGATTGGTTAAATTATCATCATAATCGGAGGTCACAGATCATTTTGGTCATCCATGGACTTATTAGAAGGTCACAAGTCCAACATACAACGTGTCATGTTGATATGAGTGTGTCCACGTGATTCCTATTAATCAAATGCATCAAGGCAATTAAAAAATTTCATAAATAAAACAATTTTATAAATAGAAACAAGAATTACTATAACTATAATTACATGGAGAAAGAACACACCCGATTACACACATCCCTCAAAAATTGAAGTGCTCGTGGATACTAATGTTTAGTTATTTAGACTCCCTAGACATCAAATCTCTATTTTCAAACTTAGTTATTGTGATAGTCAAACTAAATCATTGTGAGCCAATCCTTTGTAGTTTGATGTTAAATGTGACTGTTGTGGACATGCTAATACATGAATGAATGAATGTTTGGTGTATATTATGAGTTGCATATATTGAATGTTGTTGCAGTGATGATTTGGCACTAATTTATGATGTTATTTTTCGTCACTATCAGCTGGATTTGGGCTTGGATATGGGCTGGATGTATGATACATGTAGCTAATCCATGACAATCCACAAAACCAATGTGACGGTCCATTTTGGTTCAATAAATCTATGACGCAGAATTGGTGACGTTTCACTGGACCGTCACAGATAGTTAACCGTGATGTGTTTTTACTTGTCTGTGACTAAATCAAAATGTCATGTAAAGCCAAATTTCTTGTAATGTCTAATACTTCTGGAGCAAGATGCATGATTATCATCTCGTTCATAATCTTCACTGGAATAATCACATCACTACTTTGGGATTTCTTTCAGCAAAAGGGAGATCATGGCATCAAACAACATCATTACTGATCATCATTAACTCTCCCAGATTCTTCCTGACCTGACCCTACTACGAAGACTCGGAAGTAAATTAACCAATAATTAAACATCAACATGCTCTGACACCTCTCGCGTACTGGACATGGCCAGCACTCGCTGCATGTGGCGAGCTTAGACGTGATGGACACTGGGCATATGATCTCTTTCATGAGCCAATCACAGGTCGCAGCAAGAGGGCCACGTTTGATGGTCAATTGGTGATGGCAAAGTAGTGGTTGCCCAAATCAGGCAGCAGCTACGCCGACGGCCGATCTAGACCAACACCGACAGTGTGTCTTCTGTGTGGTACAATCATTGTGGAAGAGATTGCCGTAATTTGTCCTTTTGCTAATCTAAAAATTAAGGTGCAAAAAAATCCATGCTGTGGCTCCAAAACATGTCAATACATGTCAATAAATCATCTGGAAGATTTCATCAACAAGCTCAAAGCGATTCCCAGAAGCTTGCTATGGCTTCCATATGGGAGACTGATCACTACATGAAGCTCCAGAAGAGAGGTGAAGGTGTTGGCTCACTGGCAAGATCAGTGGAAGGCGATACTGTCCAGAAGACAAACGTCTGGTGGAAAGAACTGGAGATCTCGATTAACTGTTGATCAGGCTTTGTGCTGTTTTTTGCTTTCGTTGTCTGTAATGTCTTGATGGCTGGCTAGCATCGAGTTTTGGAGTTTTTGGAGCTACTTTTCGCCTTTGGCGCTTTCCTGAACTGTAACGAATTTGGTCTTTTGATATTAATCGAAAGGCTGGGGTTGTGCCCTTGAACTCAAAAAAAAAAAGTGCCCTGTCTTGGAAACCCCACCAAATTGAATTATGTTGAGATTTTTTATATGGTACCAGTGAAAATGATTAAACCATGGGGCGATGGTTCGGATCTGAAACGACTGCATATATAGAACAGGAAATCTAGAATATTTATTTAGTATATACTAGTTTATAATAACGTTTTCCACTAACTGCAGTTGAGCTTAGAGCTAAGGAGGAGTACAAACACTCTTGGACATATGGCTAGACAACTTTGTCTAATCTTGTGTAATCTTGAGTATTTTCTTTCTCTTGATCTGCTTCTCTTGTACTTTGTCTCACTTTTAGTTTTTATTAATAAAGTCTAGGGGGCAACACCTCCTATTTTATTCAAAAACTCCTGCCACTAACTGCTTAATGCTTATACAAAACTTAGCTCTTCTAGTTTTAAATGTCATTTGAAATTTACAACCATACAATCCATCTTCGGTGCACGTGGCATAACAAAAACGATTTAGGAAAGTGTGGCATAACCGGTTACGCAAGGGCTATTTATGCTCCATTCCACCCAACCTCATCTT
>DXKC01004722.1:0-12735 GCA_031170775.1 Cymbopogon citratus
TAAAGTCATTGAGCAGGCTAAAATACCTGTAAATGAGCTGAAAATAACATGGTTTGAAGTTTCAACCAGTTGATTGATAGCTAAGTTGCCGGTGCTCTACTTTGCTTCAGGGAAGCTGAGAGAGGAGAAAGTGCCAAATTATTACAAATCTTATCCTATCCTATTACTATTGTTCTCCACCAATAATGGGAACATTATTTGTCATAAAAACCATCTCCTATTAGTGTAGGAGAGATTATCTTTTGCATCAAGAAGATCTCATGGGGCCCTCTTCCAGAAAAGACTCCAATGGATCACAGGACAGGAGAAAATGGAGGATCACCCTGTACACTTCATTCCAAATCCATCTTTTATCTAGAAGAGTTTTATTCTTCCCTGAAGTAAAGTAAGTGTAGAATCAAATACCCGAATTTATATGTAGAGTATACAACTGCATGATTTTCACATCGTGTTCCCTTTAAGTATCTTGTACCCTTCTACTGGTCATCAATATCTTCTACAACAATAAACATCACCTGGAAAATCAAGGGAGATTAAAGAGAAAGCACATAAACAACACAAAAAAAAATCATTGAACAACTAACTTCTTTTTGTTACTACTGCAATATATCAAAAAAAACAAAAGGAAAGAAGCCACGCACACTCACAAAAACAAGGCAAAGAAAATCTCTAAGCAGATCCAAAGCCCCCACCATAACTGCTATTCTTGAGGTGCAGTCTCCATCAGCTTCATTCTTTGTATTCGCCATCTTTTGAATTTGTTTTTCGCAAATGTGACCTGCTCCTCTTTGCTCCCAGTCTTGGAGCTCGCTGCTTGCTCCCCACCCACCACCACTGGGCTCTTTCAAATTTTAAATTCGATTAATTTGAAATCCCAACTGAAATCAAGCCCACCGGCCACGATTATCTAAGAACATCTCTTTCAGTTCGGCAGGACCTTTTAATTAAATTTGCAGCCTCTAAAGTATTTTCAAATGATAGCAATCCTTTTAGGTACGTCAGCAGAAATTTCTTTTTCTGGTTTGTCTTTAAGTTAGCATATATACTATTAAGAGAGAAAATTGACAAGTACAACAGGGAAAGCAAACAGTGAGCATTGAGCAAAATATAGTCACATACTAGCAATTAGTCATTAATTAGGCTTTGCCAAGTCTAACTTCTTGTTTCTTCAGGTAAGATGTACCCAGTATATACTACCAAACACATCCACTTGTAATTACAAAACACACGATATATATAGATATAGAAAGAACAACTTCACAATTGTGTAGAGGTAAAAGGTCATCCATCAGAGACGGAAAAAATGCATGCAGTCGCGTTTAGATTATAGCAAGCATGCCTAATTCAATAGGTCGGTCCTTTAGGGCGTCTCACACCTTGGTGCAAGTGCAATTGAGCCTGCATAATTTCTCGTGCGCCGAGATGATATGGTCAGCAGAGTGCGAAAACCTCTTTCAACAAGTTGAAATGGTGATATGATTTTGCTCCATGTTTATACCACTGATTACAACAACTGATATTTATATATATTCATATATGCGGTGCAATAAGAAAAATAGTCATATATATTTGTGGACGTGCCAGCATTGATGGACGATGCCGCGCATGACCTGCGCCAGATGCATGCGCACGCAGCGACGAACAACGACAGGCGCATGGAGCACGCACACGCACGGCTGGAACACGAGACAAAAACACGCCGGGTCGCCCCATGCCTATCTAGCTAGTAGCTTATTCCACCCATGTCCATATTCCCATGCATCCCCATCCACAAGACGTCGACGACGTCAGCTGGATCGATCGCACGACCACAAGCGGCGGCGGCGTCGTCGTCGATGGCGCCAATTAAGACAACGACGACGACTGGCCGATCGATCGATCGATCGATGATCCCCGGCATGTCACGTCTTTGCATATATTGTTTGTTGGTCATCGACGACACCATCATCGCGCTAGCTCTCGCATTTGTCTCGCGTGCACTAATAAAATTACTAGTACGTATACGTACCTCGACTGATGTGACTGATTACTGCAGCATCCGGATTTTATTTTTTTCTGTCTTGTTACTCCCCTATATATATACACATAACACATGGAACCAACCAGACCTGAAGACGAAGACGACATGCGTGACAAGTGAAGACGACGTGCGTGACAAAGTGTGTGACGATTAAGGCCTCGTTAATTTGCACTAGCGCGGAACGGTTCTTTGCAATGTATATCTATATCTATATCTAAACACATCCGCACACAATGGTGTATTTTCTCTAATTTATTCTATTGCCTCTGTATCTATCTGCCTCAACTAATCAATTTATTACTGTGTCAACTAATCAATTTATTCTATGGAGATCGACATGATAATTAAGTTTGAGATAGCACCTCAACTAATCAATTTATTACTGTGTCAACCGAACTCACCATCCATACTCGATCATGTATGAATTAAGAATAGCTCGTGTTAAATCATCACAGTAAAGAGCACGGTTCTAAGACGTATCGAAACAGACTACGCATTATTAGTTATAGGCGTGGTCACAACCTACGAATACGATTGCTAGTAGTAGGAGTATATAAAAATAGATAAAGCAGCAAAGATATTAATTAATTGCTAGTGATCGATGGCGATGAATTAAGCTTGACGCGCACAGCTCAGACTAGTCGCCCGCTGACTGACACGCCCGCGAGCACGCACGCACGCACGGGCGCGCGCGCGCGGCGGCCGCGGAGCCATGACCATGACACGATGCCCACTAACCCAAAGCTCCATCCTCTGTGTACGTACGTGCCACCAAATCAATAAACAAACAATCAAACTCGTTTCATTTCCAGTCGATCACACCGGCGTCCGTGCAGTGCAGCTGCGCTCGGTGGCGAGGAAGAAGAAAGCAAGCGCCACCGCCACCGCCACTCCACTCCACTCCACTCCCGCTCTATCTATTTATACGTCTCCCACCTCCATCGTCCTCCAGCTCGATCCAGTCCACCTTCTCTAGCTAGCATAGGCGGCACAGCTATCTATCCTACAGCGGCTGCCTGCTACAGTACTACTCTACTCTACCTCTACTTCGTCGCCGTCGTCGGCAGCAGCGGCAGAGCCGCCGCTAGCTAGCACCGATCGACCATGCTGCCCTCGCTGAGGTATCTGGCCGGCACGGCGGGTCCAAGCGGCTTCGGCTCGCGGACGACGGCCGAGGAGGCCACCACGGCGGCGGACGACCTGGGCCACATCACGGCCATCATCACGGGCGCGACGTCGGGGATCGGCGCGGAGACGGCGCGCGTGCTGGCGCGGCGCGGCGCGCGCCTCGTGCTGCCGGCGCGGAGCCTCAAGGCCGCCGAGGAGGCTCGCGCCCGGGTGCGCGCCGACGTCACCGTGCTCCCGCTCGACCTCAGCTCGCTCGCCTCGGTCCGCCGCTTCGTCCACCGGTTCCTCGACCTCGGACTCCCCCTCAACCTCCTCGTGTACGTAGCTGCTGCTGCTGCATCCATCAGTTCACCATCACCAGCATGGCAGCAACTCGATCCATCCATGGCCGACTGCTGCTAACATATATGTATGTAATCCATGTGCAGCAACAACGCCGGCAAGTACGCGGACCGCTTCGCCGTGACGGAGGACGGCGTGGAGATGACGTTCGCCACCAACTACCTAGGCCACTTCCTGCTCACGCGGCTGCTGCTGGACAAGATGGCGGAGACGGCGAGGGACACCGGCGTGGAGGGCCGCATCGTCAACGTCTCCTCCACCATCCACAGCTGGTTCCCTGGCGACGACGACGCCCTCGGCTACCTCGACCGCGTGACTCGCAGGAAGATGTGCGTGCTCTGCGGTGCTCGATCATCAGAAGCTAGCTTAGCTTGCTGTATATTCGATCATCAGCTCTGTCTGACTGGCCTCACCACTGCAACGAACAGACCGTATGATCCGACGAGGGCGTACGCGCTGTCCAAGCTCGCCAACGTCCTGCACACCAGAGCGCTCGCCGACCGGCTCAGCGAGATGGGCGCCAACGTCACGGCCAACTGTGTCCACCCCGGCATCGTCAGGACCCGCCTCATCCGCGACCGCGACGGCCTCATCACCAGTACGCCGCCTTCTCTTCTCTCTTCTTCAACTGTTTTCTTTTTTCTCCTCCCTGAGCAGAGCAGAGCAATTGTTGGTTCCATTGTTGACGAAGACGATCTCATGTCATGCATGCTTGCTCACTGCAGACACAGTCTTCTTCCTGGCGTCCAAGCTCCTCAAGACGATTCCTCAGGTCAGTAGTCACCACTGGTCTTCTGCTCTGTTACATATGCTGCTCTGTTCTGTTCCATTTGTCTGTCCTAGCTCTGAATGAAACTAAAACCTTGTTCTTCATTCAGGCGGCTGCCACGACGTGCTACGTGGCGGTGCACCCGGCGGTGGCCGGAGTGTCGGGGAAGTACTTCGCCGACTGCAACGAGGCCTCGCCCTCCAGGCTGGGTGCCAGCAGCGAGGAGGCCTCCAGACTGTGGACCTTCTCTGAGAACATAACATCAGAGAAGATTCAGAAGGCGAGCAGTGTCCATGTTGTCAGCACCGGATTATTCCGGCTCCAAGCTCAGAGCTCGAACGCAGACCGCGCCATGGCCCTTGCGGCGTAGGAGCCTCCAGATCTGCAAGTTTTGATCGCCACCACCGATGTGCCCCTGATGATATCACACATCCTGAAACATGCATGCAGGAAGTAATATCAGTCAGTCTCGGGAACAAGAGGAGATAGCAGTAAGCTAGCAATATATAAATATACAGAACAGAACCATAGTAGTGTATGCCTTACAATATATTCCAGTGTAGCTTTATGCCTGCCTTGTAAATATATAGCCATATGTATACAAGTATATAAGTAAATATGCTAGTGTGTATGTAATTGGTATTGCCGTCTGCAGCTGCAACAGTTGAAGCATGGGTTTTTCTCCTCCAATTAAGCTTTTTGTTTGAACTGTTCAAGACAAAGATGCACCTCAGCACAGTTTTCTTCCTATCGTCCATGTGTTGCACTTGCACTAGATTAGATTACACTAGATCAATGTTTTCAACTCCACTAACCAAGGACAATGATTCCATCCAATGCACTAGATACTCACCCTTTGGCCCCTTGCAGTAGTGGGCTTCACTATTCTCACGTCATCTCTAATCATGCCTGGCATTAGCATCATATAGATAGCTTGTTTGTAGCTGAAGAAAAAGGGACCATGGATTTGGTTCTCAACCACAACAGGAGCAGCTTCCTGAATTTTCTATCACGCTATGCATGGCGGCAGCACGCGAGCACGGGTGAAGAAAGGCAGCAGCAGCAAAGGAAGGAGGAGCTCAAGCTCCACTATTCTACTGCCAATTTGGCAATAGTTGACTAGGAGGGGCTCATGGCACTACTCCTAAGGCAATTACTGTTCACTTGTTAGAAAAGGGAGACCCTAAAGAACACACATGATCTATTAGGTAGAGGATTATAAAATGATGGACTTTTTTTTTGGGCATTTATAAAATGATGGATTGGGAAGACTCATTGTACCTCTAACTAGTTGTTAAACACCCCCTCTTTATGTTCCACTAAGAGGAAAGCCTCTTTCTAGGTAACCCTAACACATCAGGGAGATAGAAGAATTAAGCTGGACACTTGCAAGCAATCAATCATCCCTTGATTCCTTCCATCATAAACAAAGTCACTTTCTACCAATAAGTACACAAATAAACCTACAAGATGTACTTAAAATCAAGTGATTGGCATGATTTAGGATATCATTAGCAGGAGATTGGGCTAATGATGGCTGCGAAACTGTTGATGATTAGCTGAAAGGCACAGAAGATTCCTGTGCCATAACGGGACAACTTAATAATGCACCGCCTTTCACAGAAGTGCCAAATCCCAAATGGTTCGGTTTGAAATGGCTAATGATGTATGAATGAATAAATAGATTAGTAGCTCTAGCTGGATTAGGATGGACCATAGTTTAGTCCCACTACTTGAATCAAGCAGTTTAATGAAGACAATGATCTCTATCAACTAAAATTCACAACCCATCTGATGGACCACTTTGTTAACCTGTGCAATATATATAACTCTAAAGAATGACCTCCCTCGTGCTCAGCACGGCACGGCACCCATATGACAAAATTTGGTTTCTTAAGACGTTATCTTCATCAAAAGAATGTCTTAAAGGCATCTTATTTATTTTCCATTTGAGTAGCAGGGCAAAAAGAGTCTAAAACTCCACCAAGAGTAGACTACCGTCAGTGCATCACAAGTGTTTCATTTTTCTGTTGATTCTACCAGTGTCTGTAACATCATGTTAACGGATCTCCTCAAAAGGAAATAAGTGTGGATTAAATTATTAATGCACATCTATTTTCTAGATTAACAAACTTAGGCTATTTTCCTTGCTGAACATAAATGTCAGGAAAGAACTGGCAAAATAAGTATGATCACAACCAGATAGACACTAATTTAGGTGAAAACTCTGGAAATCAAGACATGAATACACAAAGGTTATTCACTATTCAATATATCTGGAGGTCTACAAATGCAAGGGATATACAACTGGTAACTTAACCCAAGCATATTACAAGAGGAATAGGAGAATCGCATAATGACTCCTAATGTGTTCATCTTCACCATATGGCATCACCAGTTTATATAGGCGTAATAGCCATGCATGCAGCTAAACAATATGAACAGCTGAAAAGAAGATAACATGCAACCGCAAAACTCTTCAGCAATTTAGGAAATGCTAATTTAGACATCTTCCAATGGCAGGTGCGTACGGCCTTTAGGAATTTGGGGCATAAACTAATTAACAAGTTAGTCTACAGCACCTGGCTAGTACTTCATGAAGTCCTCCAGGTTCGGTCCATGCTTAAGCAGCTCCAGTAAGAACAGGAGTAAATGATCTGACTGGAACTGGGAGCTGCGCACATGCATCTTCATAAGTTCATAACCTCTTAACCCAGGTAGCGAGGTAAGATAGTGGAAAAAAGATAAAAAGTGTTTGCTCCCTGAACTGTACTCTAAAATATCTCAGTAAGTACAAGCAATAGATGAAAGTCAGTTCATATTTTCGAAGAAATTTGAACACTGCAATAAAACTAAACTTTATAAAACATGAGCAGTTGCTTTACAACATACAACAATGGGAATATAGTTGGCATATACTTGGTACCAATTGGCTAGTTTAGCTGATCAGGGGGCTACAACAAAAAGATCAAATTAACAGTCGCCTTACAAGCTAACTGTGGGATTGCTAGATCCATTTAGTCCTCCCACAAGCCTTCTCTTTGCTGTTTTAGTGCGATAACACCACACCTCAAATGCCTCAGTGAGATCAGGATACCTGAACTGGTCCGCGTTCTTCATCCACTCTGACAGGATATCAGCCTGATCATCCGATGGTAATGCTAACACCATCGAGACTATTGCACTCTCAATATTTTGACACATGTCTGAATCCATCTGCAGAGATGTTTCATCCTTGCTATTTTCATCTAGCAAACATTTTGTCATTTGAATATAAGGAAGCCATGTCTTCAGGAGATGAACTCTAGATGATGCTGGGAGAACCACTGTGCCATAGCCAACAGCATCCAGGGCCTTCCCAGTCACTTCAATAAGCTTTGCCTTGACAGCCCACAAGCCTGAGCTATACTTCTTGTCCTGAACCACTGAAAGAATATGGTCCGAGATTTCTGACCAACCAGAAACAAAGGTGTGCATCATCTCAATCTTGGCCAACAGATTAGTTACCCAGTCAATGTCAGCTAAGCTACTCAGAATCCCTTTCTCTGCTAGATCAGGTGATTGATGAAACTCAGTTGCCAACAGATCAAGTCCAGTCCTAAGTCCGGATAACAGTTTTGTTGTACCTTCCTGCACCACAGATCTGACATCTTCATCCATCGTAACCAAAGCAGTTTCATCATCTTCATGGATCATAAAGTCAATTTGCTCCTGAGCAGAAGTCTTGAGGTCATCCAAGAAAGGAGGGAATGGTGTTTCCATGCACGTAGCAAATCGTATGGCAGAGATGAAAACATTCTTAACAGCGTCTGCACTGGGAGCATGCAGCCGAGCTAATAAAGACACTGCATCTGAGCCAAGGCTCCGAGCTACTTCTAAAATTTCATCTTCCTCATTTTCATCCCATGAGGCAGCTTCAATATATGCAATACATCCTTTGGTAACCAACTCACATCCTAGTGAATTTGATGCTCGAAGAACACCAAGAGCTGATTTAACAGAATCAAACGAATCTACAATTGATTCTCTAGGAAGATACATTAACTTCAACATCTTGACATAATGGTCATACTCAACTCTTGGGCACTCAATTTCAATGCAACTATTAGAACGGATATCATTTTGACCAAGCCGGTCTGAAAAATACTTGCTGTTTTGGGAAAGAACAGATGAGTGGCAGGAAAACCATTCTGGCTGCTCATTGATCAGTTTAAAGCAAACACGGACATCACTTGTAGCATGGTCATCAAAGTTACAGCCCTCAACTTTGACTGGCTCCATATTTCAGTTGAGATCGCAGGTGTCATTTCTCCATGTTCGTTCACAACAAAAGTCCATGAAACTGCACAAAAAGCAAAGAATAAACTGTGTGAGAGAAAAAGAAAAGGAAAGTGCTGGTTATAAAGCCTACAGCACCACCGACACAAGCAACATATTTGGACTTTTATGACAAAATAGCAAAACTTAATTATGAGTTAAGTGCCAACGCTCTTAAGTGTGGCAAGTGCCTTTACAGAAATTTTCACTACGAGAATCCATTTTGGGTATGAAAAACAATACAACATGGAAACTTCTAATCGTATGAACTTTAAGATGTGGAGTTTTTCCATCTTGCTTCTAGCCTTCTATAGAAAAGATAGGCCATTTCCTTATATTTCTAAAACCTCAGTAAATGCCTAATTTCTACCAATCTACTAATGGATTTCATTAAAAGAAGTTAGCTCTTAAACACTTAAGTCGAGACTTGAACTAGCTACATACTGGTTAGTAAACTATCTCGGCTCTCTTTGCTATTTTATTTTAGCACTAAAACGGGCACGCCAGCTACCCCTACTGTCAAGGGCTCCCACGGCTCAACTTGACTATCCCTATTCCCGGGTTCAGCAGCACACCCCACCCCATGACCTCCTGGAGCACTGATATACCTGCAAGGTTCCGTGAGATGCCACGGCGCTCGAGGCAGCCACCGACCCGATAGCTGCGATGGCGGACGTGGCGGCGGAAGGAGATCTCCGCCTTCGAGTAAGAGCTGTGATGCGGCGGTCGGGTCGGAGCTGCGCAAATCGAGTTCGATGCGAGCGGCGGCGGCCGGGGCGCTATGGACGTCGGGTCGGAATTCGGAAAGGAGTTGCAGCGCCGGCTATTTCTACGTATTATTGGTTTAGGTGGTGCGGTGGGGGCGGGCGGCGGAGAGGTCGGAGCCGGCGGGAAGGAGGAGGGAGGGCCGGCGGTGGGACGGTGGGGGCGGGCGGCGGAGAGATCGGAGCCGGCGGGCAGGCGGAGGGAGGGCCGGCGGTGGGACGGTGGGGGCGGGCGGCGGAGAGATCGGAACCGGCGGGCAGGCGGAGGGAGGGCCGGCGCTTGTCGGAGTTCGACACTCGCGGTGGAAGTGGAAGAGGAGAACGGAGAAGAGATAAATATCATCAGACTGGTCGGCAGGGCCCACTTGTCAGTAATTTACATACTACATTAATTAAATAAATAGAAAATAAATAAATAAATTAGCGACAGTGACAATTCTAAAAAATCAGTAACCTGCAGTATCTACTAAGATCCTGTATAGACTGCTTTAGAAAAATAAGAATGATAAAGAAAAATAAGAACACTTGGATTGCAGAATCCTACTATCTATCTAAAACATATTCCCTCCATTCTAACAATCTCAAAGAGTCAAATAATTTTAAGTTTAACAAAAAATATTAAAAGAAATCAAAAGATTTATGACATCAAGTAGGTATACTATGAAAATATAATTGATGAAGAATCTAATGATATTTTAGTTGGAGTCATAAATGTTTTTATCTCATTACAATAATTTTAGTCAAACCTGAAATGTTTTAGCTCTCCAAAAATTCTTGAAATGATTTATATTTTGGGATAGAGGGAGTACTATTTAATTTCATCTACGTAACACTCGCATTTTTCTGGATTTATTTCAGGATTTTCCGGCGTTATGCTTTAAGTGGTAAACAACGTTTACGTCAACAACAAGGCGTCAGCAGTAACTTCGGGAATCTGCAGGGGATGAGTATGCGTGCGTATGGTAGGCGTCTGCGTTGTGCTGTATCATTCTAAAAAAAAAAAAGACTCATTCTCTTTCTCATAATTTCTATATAATGTTACCATCTTTTTGTTCATGTCACCTTATTAGATATATAAGAATAAAAGTAAAACTCTTTCAAAAATGAAGTGTGTATACATTTACCTTCAAGCTCTACCATTTCAAAAGGTACTAAATAAATACTACTAATGCAGTGCGTGCCAGTGCCAGTGTACTGAACAGAGCACAAGAACTGACTTTATTCCGTTTAATCAGGTAAGGTATCAATAACATCCCCTAGCACTTCGGAAGTTTATCACTATGGGCTTGGATGTTCTTATCTGGACATCTTGTTTGGGATAGCACTTTGAATTCACCAATTTTATTTGAATCACTGGTACAACACCTCATATCTATCACAAGAAAATGGATATTTTAAGGCTTTCCTAGTGTCTCCCTAGTGCATTGTTCTCAAATGGAACTAATCCAATCCTTTCACAAAGCTTAATAAGGAGTAGCATAAGAATGACTTTACACAGAAGAGAATGATAACAAAGCTTGCATGATCAAAATGGAGCATGCAGCTCAGATTAGAGACATCAAATCGTCATCACCCGTAAGTTACACAGATGAAGGCACCAGTCCTAGTAGGGTTCCAAGGATTCCACAACTCTCATTGCTTGTATTTGCAAGGTCGTCTGCCTTTGCTCTGCATCCAAGGTGGAGCCGAAACGGCTTGCTGCCCATATAAGTGATGCGCACTGCTCACCAAACAGATTTTTCATTTGTTCATGTATGGGAGAGTTTTCCTTCACATAAACATGTCCAATGAGCAACAAAAGGAACTCCCCGCATTTCAATCTGCATTGAAGCATCAAGTGAAAACAAACTCTAGGTCATTTCAAAATAGAGACCAATAGGTGCTAAGGAGAAGCCATCACAATGTCAAACAGGGCCAACTTTTCATATAGAAATATATCTTCACAGCAAGCAAAAACAATTTTCACATAGGTATATAAAGCTTTGTCAGGTGGGAACCTTTGTTAAGCAACCAACAGAATACTTTAAGTGGCTCCTTTTCCATTTAATCGTGTAACTTATTTATGTTTCTTCAGTTCACACGAATGATAAGATACAGGTGGACTGATTCACCAGAATCATATATTGTTTATATGTACAGTGAAAGTAAAATTATATTCAAATTATGAAGCTAGGCATTGAGACAAAAGAAAAGAAAATCTGAAGGAAAAGTACTTGCCTTATATGCTTTTCCACTTGCACATCCTTTAAAAGTTCAGCAACCTTTTCAAGTCCACTGTATTCCTCGAAATCCTAGAGAAGTAGTCATAAAATATAGAAAATCTGAATTACAGAAGCCAGAAACAACCAAGGATACCAATCTATTAACAGTTTTATGACTCTTTTCTTACTTAAGGAAACTTATTGCAACTGTTAATGATGTTCATAAATGAAATGTAATTTTTCATAAGTCTTGGCCCAGCAAAACATGCTTTAAAAGAAAATCAACCAATCTACTAAACAACAGCAACATCCGAAGACAGACATTTCAATCATATTAGAGATAGGACTATTTACAAGATTATTTTAAAAAAAGGCTGTCCTACATTTAGCACTTGTATACTCATGTTAATTTGGTAAAAAAAATCAAGTTCCGCATATACAAGACTTTGGAAAATTAATATTTATAGGTAAAAGAGGCAAACCATACCGTCTGATTGGAGGGTGAGTCCAACATCAGCGATATCAAAGTGTCCAAGCAAACTCCTTGCTCAGTTGGTCCTCGACTGGCTAATATATTCAAGAGTACCTACACCAAGTTAAGTTAACAACTGGTCAACCTAATAAACAATGGGTACAAAACTACATATGGGGGATGGTATAAAGTTAGAGTTGTGGTTTATGCTTGAAGAAGAAATGCCTTCATAGTTGAATAAGAGCTACTGGATTATTGCCACAAAGAACAGAACTTCCTCACAGTAATCTCATCTCATTGAAACCCAGAAGTAAGCAATAATATATCAGAAAAGGATTGTGTTTACCTTCACAGCCTTGTATTTGTGGGCCAGAGCTGTGCATCGGCTATATAAAAGGCAACAACCTTCCAAGACTCTAAGTGCAAGAGCAATTTCGGAATCTGTAGGGGGGCTTGTAATCTTCATTGGTTCCGTTCCAAATATATGATCCAACGTCACAACAGGATCTTGCTTTGGTTGATGCAATGAATTCTGAAAGAGAACAGGAATAACTGTAGTAGACACAAGTTCATCAGTAATTGCTGCTTTCTCGGGTACAAGCACAAAAATTATATCCAACCAAATGCCTGAGCATATTAATGTCTTTTGAGATTTAAAATTGCAAACTTGATATGCACATTACAACAAGAATAACTACTCCATTGTAACAATGCTCTCCTGA
>DXKC01004723.1:0-11888 GCA_031170775.1 Cymbopogon citratus
AACAATAAATAAACCAAAGATCATGCACATGAAAGGTAGCTTTCACATGCATGGAATGGTAAGCTAGCTCTAGTGAGTGCCGATCAGAGAGATCGAGTAAACTTAAACTAGTTTTGTCTTCATGAGGTTAATTTCCGTTTTCATATGCTACCATGATTGATATGGATAGCAGGGCTGTGAGCAATGCAGCTAATAAACTTGTTGATGATTTCCTTATTTCGGTACAATTTCGTCGTGTTTTTAAGTGTTTACTGTTTTGGCTTGGCTGGAGATGGTGGTCTCCTCTGATTCCGGACAAGACTAGAATTTAAGCACAATGTTTTGGACCTTTACTGCTTGTTTTCTCGTGCTCTTTTGGATATGTTGTGGTGATGGTGTTGCATGGATCATGTGGTTGTCATATATTTAATGTTGAGGTCTTCTCTGGGTCGTGCTCCTTTTCAAAGCTGAAAGGAGCTGGTTGGTGCCGAATGGAGAAGCATATAGGAGTATAAGCAAATGTTTAATGTGGTATTTGCTAGGCTGATGAGTTCAAGGCGTCATCTATGGTTGTTGCTTTGCCTATTATTGTCTGAGGTTTACTGTCCCTACAACCCTAAGCCCCCTCTCTCTCACCGTCTCGATCCACACACATGAAGTATCCCGTTTGGTAGAGTTTTGTGTTCATCTAAAATTGCTCGAGCTATTTTGGTCAAGCAAGTTGTTTTTGGCTTTGGCTTCTTTGGTACAAAAATGTTTGGTAAAATAACTCATATTTTTTTTACAAAGGCAAAGCCTAGCTTTTATGGAAAGCGATAAGGTTTTTTTTGGTATGAATTGCTTGCCGTTCATTATCAACCGGTCGAAGCCTCAGATACAATCAGTTCATACACGCACACGTACTACAACTTAAATGGAATGCCATAAGAGGTTATATTTGCTATATTGTGACGCTGATGTGCCTCCCACTCCATCCTTCGTTGATGCACACATTGAGCCCACAGGAGTGAGAGGGAGCTAAGCAAATCTTCCTTTTTTCGCTCACGTTCCTTGTTTGTGCTCCTCTTAGTGTGTCTTTATTTTCTAGAGCTTTACCTGCCCAATGGTTCATCAACAAGAGAGCATTTTGTTACTGGAATCGTAGAGCTTCTCACGTAGAGCGTTACCAAACATGATACGACTATAAAGGGAAGGATTTATTGTATACATATGAGGCACATGGAAAGTTTTGCTACAGAACATTTTGAGGTAGCTAAATGCTACGGAAGAAGGGTGAAGGCTTGATGGATAGTCCACGTGAAATTAGACAAGAATATCAATTTTGTCGTTGAACACCTTTGCCTCGGGGAATAGGCGATGAATGGGATATTTGTTATTTGTGTGTCGTAAATTCTGAAACATGGCATAATCTTCAATTTCTATGACTTAAGTCTAAGTGTAATGCCATAGAAAGGCTATATTTGTAGTCCTGTGATGCGCTGATGTGTCTCTCTACGTGCTTAGATGATATAACGCTAAGTCCACGAGAGAAAGCGACCAACAGGGAGCTAATGGAACCTTCCTTTTTTTTTTGGCTCCCTCTTCCTGTTCGTGCTCATCTTATCAATGTGTTTATTTTATAGATCTTTACTTGTGCAACTATTCAACTGGAAAGTGTTTCGTTATTAGAGTCGTGGAGCGTTACCAAACGCAGCATAACTATAAAACGAAAGAATTTTGTCGCAGAACACCTTTAACAATGGGGAATAGGTGACGAATGGTTTTTTTGTCGTGTGTGTAGTGAATTGTGAAATATGGCATAACCTTGTTCCTACAACACTTATATAAGTGTAACGCAATAAAAAGGCTACACTTGTTGTCATGTGATGCGCAGACATGTCTCACTCCGTGCTTAGCTGATGCACACAGCGCACGCTGAGTCCACAGGGGCAGCCGAGGAACAGGGAGCTAAGCAAACCTTCCTTTTTGGCTCCAGCTCCCTATCCGTGTGCTCATCTTAGTGCGTTTTTTCTCAAGTTTTACTTGTGCAAACGGTTCATGTCGTGGAGCGTTACCTAACGTGGCGTAACTATAGGACATTTGGAGGTAGTTAAATGCTACACAACATAGGTGAAGACCCCACGTGAAATTCAGAATAGAACATCAATTTTGTTGTAGAACACCTTTAGCTACAGGGAAGGGAATAGGTGACGAATGTGTTTTTTGTCGCATGTGTGTCGTGAATTTGCGAAATATGGTATAATCTTGTTTCTACGACTTTTGTTGTCATGTGATGCACTGACACGTCTCGGTCTGTGCATAGCTGATGCGCACGCTGAGTTCACGGGAGCAACCAAGCAATAGGGAGCTAAGCAAACCTTCCCCTTTTGCCCCTTGCTCCCTGCTTGCACATGCTCATCTTGGTGCGCTTATTTTCTCAAGCTTTACTTGCGCAAACGGTTCAACGGGACAGTGTTCCGTTACCGAGTCGTGGAGCATTACCAAACGGCGCGTAACTATATAAGGCGAAATATGGAATGACTTATCCTAGACATGTGAAGCACATCGAAAGTTTTGGCTAGCGAACATTCGGAAGTAGCTAAATGCTACAGAACAAAGAGTGACGGTCACGGTGTGAAGGGTATATAGTCCACGTGAAGAGAGAGAGAGCGCGCGCGAGGACCTGCCAGGCCGGCCGGTCTTTCCTGCGGCGCTCTGCTACTGTTACCCACGGGGAGCCAGGGAAACGTCCGTAGGCGGTGCGTGCAGTGTAGTACATTGTACGCACGCTGTCGTCGGCGTCTCGGCGAGAATGAGAACGAGCACCACGTCCCCTGATCGGTCTACGCTTACGCTTGTACTATAGGGGTCCGTGTCTGGGAATATTTTGTTTCTCCTCCTTTTCGCTCGATCGGTGCGAGAGACTACCTGCGCGCAGGCCCCGGCCAGTGGCCCCCACACGCCGCGTGGAGCGTGTCCGTGCGACCACTCCACCTGCCGCGTCATATATTAGCGAGAGAGAGAGAGAGAGAGGCAGGCAGCGCTGCCGCTGCGCAACCACTCCCACTACCACTCTCCTCCTGATTGCCCTGCTGCTGTAGAGAGGAGATCGATGGCCTAGACTCGAGAGCCGCGCGCGGAGGGAAGGAAAGCAACGACGACAAGCGGGTAGGGTTTCGCCTGTTCGTTCCTGCTGTTTGCTAGCCTCGTTTCGTTCCTCGCGCAAATTCCCCTCGGCGTTTTCTCGGTGTTCATCATCTTGGTTATTGCGCTATTTTAATCGAATCCTGCCTGCCGGTGGTGTGTCGTCCGATTATTCTCTGTTTGTTGTTTTCAAGCGTTTGTTGCGGACGATGGAGAGCACATCTGCTCCGATCCGGCCGATTCAACAAAGGGCTATAGACTATTTGCCTTTCCCCAACCTCTCTCCTCTCGAGCCCTATTCTTGTATCGGTCTGTAAGTTGTTCCTCGTTTGAGCCATTTCCTCTCCAGCTGAGAGCTTTGGCACGGGCTTGGGTTTGATTTCTTGGTTTCTTGCGGCCGGGGCGTGTGCGTGTGTGAGTGCAACCTGTTTGTCATATATCTCTCTCGCCTTTGTTTGCTTGCACGGGGAAGGGAGGATGGATATCTGATGGGTGGTGGTCTATTTGGTTCGGTGTGGCCTGTTGTGGCGCACATACGCACAGATTTATCCATCCATCCATCGTTTGCTTCTTTGCTATCTAGAGCTCCTCGCTGCTAAATCTTGGTCGTCATATTTATTATCTCCTTCTTCTCACACACGCTGTTCTCTTCCATGGTTTTCTTTTCTTGCTCCTCTTTGTCCCTTACCAGATCTCTCTCGCAAGACGCCGGAATTAATCCAGGCAGATACATACACGGCGCCGCCTGCTGCCATGTCGTCGCCTCTCTCTGACTCGGACTGCTGGTCGTCGGTCACCTGATCGAGAGCTGGTAGAGTCCAACGACGGACGACGGAGGTAGCTGCCAGTCACGCAGCAGCTAGCCTCCGCCTGCTGATCGACCGCGACCGAGTGCGCCAAAGGAGCTCCGTGTTTTCTTCCCGGCCTTCCGATGGCGGCCGCCTCGTCCGCGCCCTTCTTTGGGCTCGCCGACACGCAGATGCCGCCACAGGCCGCCGGCTCCTCCTCTCTTCAGCAAAACTCCACAGCTGCTCCCGGCGCCGCGGCGCCGCCGCCCAAGAAGAAGAGGAACCAGCCAGGCAATCCAAGCAAGTCTCCCCTCCTGGCCCTAGCGGCCTCTCGCTACTCTCTTTTGAGATGATTTATTTGTTGCATGTCTGACCATATATCGATGATCGATCGACATACACACTACAGATCCTGACGCGGAGGTGATCGCGCTGTCGCCGCGGACGCTGCTGGCGACGAACCGGTTCGTTTGCGAGGTGTGCAACAAGGGGTTCCAGCGGGAGCAGAACCTGCAGCTGCACCGGCGCGGGCACAACCTGCCGTGGAAGCTGAAGCAGAAGAACCCGCTGCAGGCGCAGCGGCGGCGGGTGTACCTGTGCCCGGAGCCGACGTGCGTGCACCACGACCCGTCGCGGGCGCTGGGGACCTCACGGGGATCAAGAAGCACTACTGCCGCAAGCACGGCGAGAAGAAGTGGAAGTGCGACAAGTGCAACAAGCGCTACGCCGTGCAGTCCGACTGGAAGGCGCACTCCAAGACCTGCGGCACCCGCGAGTACCGCTGCGACTGCGGCACCCTCTTCTCCAGGTCCGTCCGTTCCTCGCCGTTCCTCTTTTAATTTTTTTTTTCCTCCGGCCGCCGGCCGCTCGATCCGTTCCCGACCGCCGGTACGCGGCCCGGCAATTGCATTCTCTATATAGCCTTTTGGTTGCCGTTCCTTCTTCCATTTCTTTACGGATTACTTTTCGCAATGCATGATTGTGTCATGATGAGAGGCGATCGATGATGTGATGTGCTAGGGTTTGGGCTGAGCAAAGATGCTGCTTCGCCATGGTGTGTGTAGCTTGCTGTGGGGGTAGAAAGAAAGCGAGAGGTTCAGGACTGGGAGCTGCTCCCACGTGAGCTTCTCTTGTCGGGAGGGGACTGGAGACATGCGCGCAGGCAGCACTCTTCCTGACATGGTCATTTGACGGTGGTTCCTCTTTTCACCTCGTAATCCACGCCCTGCGACTGCAAACTCGCACTCTCTCTCCGCAAGCTTGCATCCCCACCTGTTCACGAGATGCATGCTCATGCATGGCGAGACTTGCCAGAACTGGCCGGCCGAGCGCGCACGCGCTCTGCCGTGGCGCCGGCTGGCTGGCTTCGACCCGTCTGTGGCGGCTCCGGCCGTTTTACTTGTCACGCACAGATCGACCTGTATTTTTCTGTACTACAGCTGGTGTACATGCATCTGTCGTACGTACAGTACACGTACGTTTCTCTTGGTATGTATGTGCTGTGTAGTACGTGTAGTGCATTGTGTGCATAGCTGGTTTTCTCTGATATCGGGAAAATCCTGTGCTGATTTCTTTGATTCGTTCTGTGAAATTCAAGAATTAATGATGTTAGTTTGCACGGTCAGTCAAATGTTATATGCTGGCAAGGTTTTGTACATACTCATTCTACTTCTACCTACAGCATTGCTCCAGTAAATAATATCATATTACTCCATTCAGTACATTTAAGAATATACAGATAACATTTTACTCACTAATTAAATGTGCTAGCACAGTACATATAGTACATTATATTATTAAAAATTTCTGCTCCTTAAATAACTAGCTTGCGCGCTGCCATTAGAAGAATTGTCTCATCACTCCATAAATAAGTAGATTTACTGCTGGAAAAGGGGTAATGATCAGCTATATTATTGATTTAATATTAAGTATGCAGCTTATTTTTACCCATTCATGATTTTGTATGCAATCTTATTAAAAACGGTTATGCTGGTAATTTGCTGGTTGCTAAGTATACTAACTAACTCTGGTAAAAAAATGTCTGGCACACTTGACTTTACACTATCTTTAATGCGTACCTTTGACAACTAATTTTTTACTAGAAAATGTTTTAAAAATCCTTCAAATATAAGAGAATGCAAGTTTTTTAAACACAAATATACATAATATACATGGTTTACATGTTTTCAAACTAAACAATGTCGAGCTAAAAAAACTAAATAATGTCATATAAAGATATTGGTGTTTGTATTTTTTTTCATTGTTGACTAATCATATCCTAAAAGATATGTTCTTTAGATCAGAAAGTAGTTACCACATACTATTCCTAATACTCTTTAGTCTAAAAATACCTCTGAAATATAATGAGCTTAAGAATTCTAGGACATATTATGTGGAAAGCAAAGCATTGATACATGTAACACTCCCCTAATCGGAAAGGCATTGTGGTTGTCATATTTAGATTCATGATAGATATGATGTTAGGTAGTTATGCATATGAATGTTGTCCTTTTGAATTGAGTTTGGGGTTACTTCAACTATAAATAATTTTCTTACATTCTGAGATAAATTTTGAATGCTTGGATATATCTTATATTTCAAGACGAATGAAGTACGGTTCTAACATCACACATATGGAATTACGATAATTTTAATGTCTTGTTTTTCTTTTTGCATAATCATCCCATACACTCCCTCTGTGTATTAAAATACAATGTATCTGAGAAATTTTTAGGACATATTACGTGGTAGTACAAGCAAATGCCCGCATATAAACCTACCTTAACTATGGAGAGATATTTGTGTTGGTGATAGACATCAATGGTACGTAGGCATGCATGTGAGCGATGCCTTTTTGAAATTGAGCTTGAGTGTTATTTATCCAGAATATATAGTTTGGGACAAATTTTGCATGCTTATGTATATCTTATATCTCAGGATGGGTAGAGTAATAAGTCATACCTACATGCATATTGCCAATTACTTATTCAATTAATGTAATATGGCCAAGTATTTTTTTTAAACCCAGATAAAAATCCTAAAACAACATCTAATTTTGATTTGAACGAGTGTCTATCTTTGCATTTGATTTTATATCGGTTGTCATGTTCTATTGAATATTCATATAAACTACTTGAATATTTTATTAAATCTAGCTAAGATATCATTGCAAAGTTTGGTTAGCTAAAGCTCTGTGTACTCTACTCTTAACTATATGTATTTCGTTTGTAAATTTTTAGCTCTTGCATCTTTTTCAAAAAATCAACTCTTCCATGTATGCATGCATGCAGGAGGGACAGCTTCATCACCCACCGCGCCTTCTGCGACGCGCTTGCTCGTGAGAGCGCGCAGATGCCGCCCCTGGGCGCCGGCCTCTACGTTGGCCCCGGCAGCATGAGCCTGGGGCTCTCCGGCACCGCCGCCCAGATGCATGGCTTTGCAAACCAAGCCGGCCAGTCCTCTTCAGCAGCAGCAGCTGCACAGTTTGACCACATCATGCCATCGTCTTCGGGCTCCAGCCCCATGTTCCGTGCTCAGGCGTCGGCCTCCTCGTCACCTTACTTCCTCGGCGGCGGCGCTCCTCCGGCCGCCCAGGATTTCTCCGAGGACGGCTCCCAGGGCAGCCAGGGCCCTTTACTCAAGGCGCCGTTCCATGGCCTGATGCAGCTCCACGAGCAGCACCAGCCGGGGCTGGGCAGCAGCAACGCCATTGCCAACGGTAACAACCTCCTGAACCTCGGGTTCTTCTCAGCTGGCAACAATGGTGGCACGCCGTCCGGCGGCAGCCAGCAGGACGCGCGCCTCGTCATCCAAGACCAGTTCAACGTCAACGGCGGCGGCAGTGGAAGCGCAGAGCATGGCAACGTGATGGCGTCCCTCGGAAGCCACCTCAGCGGCGGCTTCTCTTCCCTGTACAACTCATCGCTGTCGGCCGCAGCCGGGGTGGCCCAGAACTCGGCGACGGCGCTCCTGATGAAGGCGGCGCAGATGGGATCGACGTCGAGCACTGCCCACAACGGCGCGCTGCTCCGTGCTACGGGCTTGAGCGCCGCCGCCAGCGGCCAGGGGATTACTACTGGTGGCAGGGCCGCAGGTGAAGGGACGACGTCTCACGAGGCACACTTCCATCAGCTCATCATGAACTCTCTGGCTGGGGGCGGCGGCAGCGGCAGCACCGGCGGCTTCTCCGGCGCTACTGCAGGGTTCGGCGGCGTGGACGACGGCAAGCTGAGCACAAGAGACTTCCTCGGCGTCGGCAGGGGCGCCATCGCCATGGCGCCGCCCGGGCTCCACATCGGCGCCCTGGACCCGGCCCAGATGAAGTGATGCATGGATCAGGGAATGAAGAGCAACAACACAAGACAACAACAAGCTAGAAGAAGAAAATGCAAGAAGGAAGTCAATAAACAGAGACGATGATCATGCACGTGAAGGCTAGCTTTCGCGCGCATGCATATGATGGAAAGGTAATTAAGCCAGTGATGAGTGAGGGCCGATCAGGGAGATCGAGTAAACTTTTAATCTAGTTTTGTTTTCGTTAATTTCCGTGTTCATATTCTGCTCATGCTGCTGGCAGCATGCAACTTGTTGGTTTTAATTTCGTTATTTCCGTACAATTTTCGTTTCCTATTTAAATGAACTTAGCTGGAGATCGGTGGTCTGGTCTCCCGGCCCGTGATGTGAAGCTCATCATGTGGAGGCCGGGCCAGAGACCAGAATCTAAGCAGGATGCTTTGGACGTTTACTGCTTGTTGTCTCGTGCTCTTCTGGATATGCCTTTTCTCGTGGCATGATGACGATGCTGCGGTGGTTATATTTCATGTTGGTTTCTTCTCTGGGTCGCGCTGCTTTCAAAGCTGAAAGGGGTCGGGGCCTAGCTTAGCAGAATGCAGAAGCATAGGCATTGATTGTGGCTTTTGCTAGGTCTCGATCAGATGACAGCGTGCAGGAAGAGCTAGTAGGCCAAGCAGATCGACCAAAGCACGCATCCCAAGTGTCTAAGGCCTTGTTTAGGCCTTGTTGAGTTTCCAAAATTTTCTTCCAAATTTACTATGCAAAAAAAATTCCTCGTCACATCAAAATGCTGCGTATGCATGGAGTACTAAATGTATATAAAATCAAAAACTAATAGCACAGTTTGGTTGTACTTGCGAGACGAACGTTTTGAGCCTAATTAATCAATGTTTGGACAATTTTTACCAAATACAAACGAAATGCTATAATACACTATAGTACTGTAACAGTAATTTTGGGTGTCCAAAATTTGACATCTAAACAAGCCCTTAGTTCCCCAAATTCACCCAAAAAGAAGATTCCCCATCACATCAAAATATCGGCAAATGCATGGAGTACTAAACATAGATGAAATGAAAAACTAATTACATAGTTTTATTGTACTTTGCGAGACGAACATTTTAAGCCTAGTTAGTCAAAGTTTGGATAATTTTTACCAAATACAAACGAAATGCTACAGGAATTCTGAAATAGTGCTTTTCAACCCCAAATCGGAGATCTAAACACGGCCTAAGTATGTATGGTGATTGTCTACAGCTGCTTGACTTTGTTGTCAATGTCGCCTGCATCTCTCTCTCACGTACTGTACAGTAGTAGTATGGATAATAGAGTGTGTAGCCTGCAGGCACATCGGAAGTTTTGGGCCTTATTAGTTGCCATAATTTGGCACCAAATTTACTATGCAAAAAGAAGATTTTCCGTCACATCAAAATGTCGGCACACATGTATGTAGTATTTAATGTAGATGAAATCAAAAACTAATTGTACAGTTTGGTTGTACTTTGCGAGTCGAACATTTTGAGCCTAATGAGTCAATGTTTGAATAATTTTTACCAAATACAAATGAAATGCTACAGCACTGTAGCAGTGTAAAATGCTAAATTTGTAAGTGCAAATTTTAGCAACTAAATATGGCCTTGCTAGGGAACATTTGGAAGTAGCTAAATGCTACAGAACAAATGGTAAAGGTCTGAAGGATTTGTCCACGTGAAGAGAGAGACAGGAAGAGGAGAGGAGCGACAGGGGAGATGTGCATGCAAATTTGTGTGCAGGTTTAGGAATTAGGACCAGCTGACAGTCCTAGCGCGTCTGCTGCGTGCTACTGTTACCGGACAGGGAGTCAGGGAAATGTTTGTGACGACTGGCGAATGGCGATCGACTGGGTATATGAATGTACAGTATATACTTTACGTAGACCTTGTTTAGTTTCTAAATTTTGGGTTGTCAAAATTTCTGTAGCGTCACTGTAGCGCACTGTAGTATTTCGTTTGTATTTGGTAAAAATTGTCCAAACTTTAACTAACTAGGATCAAAATGTTCGTCTCGCAAAGTACAACAAAATTGTACAATTAGTTTTTAATTTCATTTATATTTAGTACTCCATGCATATGCTAGCATTTTGATGTGATGGAGAATCTTCTTTTTTTACAGTGAATTTGGGGGAAAATTTTGGGAAGGCCGTACTCTCCTACGAAGGGCGGCGTCTGCTGTACAGGGCGGCGTCTGCTGTACATTGTTTTGCGCATACTACTGTGGTAGTACAGGATGCAGGTTACAGTTACAGTATACAGTAACCAACAGTACGTACAGCTAATTTTCGGAAATTAAAGTGTGAAGGCCCCGTTTAACACAGTTCACTTCACTAGTAAAAGTATTTTTTCCGGCTTTGGCTGAACTGAAGCTGTTTTAGTAAACAGTTTCATAAAACAGCATTTTTTTTTAAATATACTCTCACAAAACACTACGTAGGATGAGGTGAAGCCGGAAAACGCTACCATTTTTGGCTTCTTCTCACCTCAAAGCTCTATGAGAGCACGTTTTTAGAGACTTCATCGGTGGAGCTGTTTTATTTTACCCCGTTTGGCAGAAAACGGCTCCAAACAGCACCTGTAGCCGTTAGAGAAGCCGTGCCAAACGGAGAGTTTTGATTGTAAAGTCTGCAGCCTGTAATGAGCTTTTGTTAGTATATTTTGGGTTTAGCTAAGAATAACCTTCATCAGGACCATTGGTGCTTCATGATAACTTGTTATATATGACGGCAACTCGACCTTGTCCAGGAGTACGACTTCTTGTAACCTTTTTTCTCTAATAATAATTTTTTTTGAATAATTTACTACTCCACGTCTGGGCGTGTGGTTTGGGTGGCAGGAGTGGTCATATGCAAAGTGGTTTTAAAATCATGTTCTTGTCCCTCAGAAACGTTTGTTGTTGTTCTAAACAGCATGTTCAGCAAACAATATATAGTGCTGTAAAAAGCTTTGGTCGTCCAAGTTTTGCAAGTGGGTAACGTATAAAATGTAAACCAACCTCTCCGTAAAAATCTGTGCAAACCAGACCAAAATAGTCGTCTAAATTCACTAAAAAAATCACACACATAGATGATATGATGATACACAACCTTGCAAAATATCTTGTTCAAACTTGACTTTGTTTGTGAGATATAAAAATAACAAACTTCAAGCCAGAAAGCTATCCACGAGCCAGAAAGCTGTCCAGATGATTTGTTAGAAATTTGTTATTTTTATATCTCACAAACGAAGTCGAGTTTGGACAAGATATTTTACGAGGTTGTGTATCATCATATCATCTATATGTATGATTTTTTTATGAATTTAGCACACTTTTTTGCTATGATATACATGGATTTTTACGGAAAGTTAGTTTACATAGGATATGTTCGTCCCTTGCAACTGATCATATGAAAAAGTAAAAATGACCTGTTTCCTAATTTAGTGATGGCCTGAAGAGACGAGTCAGGTGTAGAACTCAAATTCACAAGAAGCACACACACGTCAAAGCCCGTATCTTCTCTTCTCTGTCCGTTTCCGAAAACAGAATCTGGCGTGGCGTGTCTGCTGACAAACCGCAATGCCGTCGACGACAAGTCGACGCTGGTGGCGCGCGAGCGGCGTACGTGAGACGTGACGGTACCGAGCGAGCACGATCGATCTTGTGCGATACCGAGCGACCTACCACTTCGTCCTC
>DXKC01004726.1:0-12095 GCA_031170775.1 Cymbopogon citratus
CACATCATCTAAACACGGCCCTAGTTTCTTCCTGGGGACCGACAGAAACTTTTGCTTATTGTACTAAGGTCATAGAACAGTGACCGAACTATCAGTACCTCACACTGTAATAACAGGGAAGCTTCAGCCTTGAGCCACATGGGGCCTAGCAGTAGCACACTAGCAGTGGCAGCTAGGGATCATGCTCATGCACAGCACAAATGGTGGCATGCATGCATGCATGGTGTCAGACAGAAGAAAAGAGCGACCCAATGGTACCACTTGTCCAGTACTCTGTCACATTGTTTGTTTGACCAACCTGCCCTTCAATTTCAATTGCATATGGCAAAACGATAACCAGTATGCAGTACTAGTAGGCTATATAAAATCCACAAACACGGACAGGGTTTTTCGCAAGGATTTCCCAGAAGCAGCCTAAAGAACGAGCTCTGGAACAAGCTTCCTGATTGCCAAAATGAAGGGTGCGCGTGGCTACCTCTTTGCCGTCACCGCGGTTGCCGTCGTCCTTGCTCTTCTCCCGGCCAGCGCCATAGCCGCCGGCCTCAAGGTCGGTTTCTACAACAAGTCATGCCCATCAGCGGAGTCCCTGGTGCAGCAGGCTGTGGCAGCCGCCTTCAAGAACAACAGCGGCATCGCCGCCGGCCTCATCCGCCTGCACTTTCATGACTGTTTCGTCAAGGTACGTGCTGCGTGCTTCATCTTCGTCTTCGCTTCTGCATTTCAATGTCCATTTCCATTGTCTGTTTGCGCAGCGGCCAGGCTTGTGATCCCTGTTGAGAATAGGATAGGATTTCTTTGTATGCATGTGCTATTGCATATAGTTCAGCAGACAATGGATGTTTAGTATTCATGTTTTCGAGAGACGAAACAAGGCACAATAATCAATCATTAATTAAACTAAGTAATAAATCTTAAAATTCCTTGCTAGGATACTTTGTATTTCGGGACTAAAGGGAGATGAGAGAGAGTTCTAAAATATAGCAGTATTACTTTTTTATATTTTTTTCTTCTACATGGCGTGTTTCCTACAATCCATTGTTTTACTATTTTACATAGAGAGGTACCACTCGTACTGATAGATTCGACATGCACCGATAATCGATGGATTAAATGAGCATAACGAATATATACAGAGAGATAGTAGCAAAGAATTAGGTGGAAACTTGGTTTACTTTTCTTTCGTTTGGGTACGGGTGCTACCATGTTGACTAGTGCGAGCCAACTGTCACGTACAAGTCTTTCTTATGAACATGAGCACTGCATATCAGGGGCTTTAAACATGCATGTGTCTATGGTATGGCAACGACGAACACAAGCCAACAAGCAGGAGATGACCTTGACCATATATATGCATATAGTGCATGCCTACCACATATGCAATCCCCTTTAATTTGTAAATGTCCGCCAGGAAAATGCAAATCTGATCCACATCGATCTCTAACCACTCTTGGAAAACTGACACCTCGTGGCAAGCGAGAGGACAGCAACTCTCAAACAAAATAAAAACTGACACATGGATGTTGGACAAACGCTACTAACTAATTACGGTCATGTGCAGTTTAGACAGACCACCATATATATAGCTTTTTTTCGAGATCGTACATTAGCACGTTTTTTATTAAGAGGAAGAAGAGTTTGTTATAGCCACCGAGTAATCCATAGATTACCCACCACTGTGCCGAAGCACCCCAAACACACGAGGCTGTAATTACATAAAACAGATGTGCTACTAAATTGCTATCAAAGATAGCCTCACTATAGGGACGACTCGTCCTCCAAGCCAAGCATGTTGAGGTTCAACGTGATCGGGTCGAAATCGTAGCCCAACAGCTTTTGAAGATTGTCGTAGCTGGCATCCGAGAGTGGTCGGCGAAACACATTCCTGCACAGCTGGGCCGTGTCACGTACAGTAGCTATCATCATTTAGTAAATGAGTGAGCATCTTTAAGACAATAAGCATTCGTTTTGTTTTTGGGTACAAAAAACGTAATTAGTGAATCATTTTAAATGGATCCACAGTTAGCAACCCTAATCACATCACATTTATGTTTGTTTCGATACCGTCGAATAGTGGTTGCCGGCTGCCCAACAAAACTGTACTTACAGCAGTGAACCATCTAGGTAGCAACCGAGTGCCCCAACACTCGATTTTTCCCTTCGCCCCGCAACGGCGAAGCTCCTGCAAAATCCTACGGCCACCGCGATGGCCTCCTTTGTCCCCCTTCCCGATCTCTGGCTTTTAGGGTGAGCTCCGGGTCCGGCCATGGCGCCCCGCCCCTGACTTGGCCCGGCCGCCTCCACTGCCACAAGGGCCCTTTAAGCGCCAGCCGCTGTCTCCACCTCCAACCTACACCTACCTCCCCCAAACCCCCTTCTATATCCACCGGACTTGGAGAATAAGAGAGTTCATCGTCTCCGACGCCGGCAAGTCGTTCCTCGCTGGAAATCGAGTGCTAAGAGAGGGAGTGTTTAGCGTTTCTGAATAATTAAGATCATGCATGCACGTGAAAGAAAATAAAAATCATGGAGCGGGAATGAATTACACACACGCACGTACGCGTCATGCATGCTCATTGCTTAACCAACGCAATACAACGTCGTGACGGAGGACGCATCATGCATGCATGCAATGCAGGGCTGCGACGGCTCGGTGCTGATCGACTCGACGGCGAACAACACGGCGGAGAAGGACGCGCCTCCTAACAACCCGAGCCTTCGTGGCTTCGAGGTCATCGACGCCGCCAAGACGGCGATCGAGGCGGCGTGCCCCAAGACGGTCTCGTGCGCCGACATCCTGGCGTTCGCGGCGCGGGACAGCGTCGCGCTGGCGTCGGCGGCGGCGGGGAACACCAACCTGACGTACAAGGTCCCCGCGGGGCGGCGCGACGGGCGGGTGTCCAAGGACACGGACGCCAACAGCAACCTGCCCTCGCCGCTCTCCACCGCCGCCGAGCTCATCGGCAACTTCACGCGCAAGAACCTCACCGCCGAGGACATGGTGGTGCTCTCCGGCGCGCACACCGTCGGCCGCTCCCACTGCTCCTCCTTCACCAACCGCCTCTACAACTTCAGCAACGCCAGCGGCGTCGACCCGGCGCTCAGCTCCGCCTACGCCTTCCTGCTCCAGAGCATCTGCCCCTCCAACACCACCCGGTTCTTCCCCAACACCACCACGGACATGGACCTCATCACGCCGGCGGTGCTCGACAACAAGTACTACGTCGGGCTCACCAACAACCTCGGCCTCTTCACGTCGGACCAGGCGCTGCTCACCAACGCCACGCTCAAGAAGTCCGTCGATGAGTTCGTCAAGAGCGACAGCAAGTGGAAGAGCAAGTTCGCCAAGTCCATGGTCAAGATGGGCAACATCGAGGTGCTCACGGGAACGCAGGGGGAGATCAGGCTCAACTGTAGGGTCATCAACAACGGCAGCAGCAGCGCTGGATTCGAGCTTCAGATGACAACCGACTCTGCCCAGGAGAAATTAGCCGACATTGCCGCCAACTAGCAGGCAGTAGCAGCTGTCTGTGGAGGATCTAGTGATCTACTCTACTACTACTCACGATGTTCTTCGGCACCCGAAGAGTTCGATCTACTGCCATGTCAGTTACTGCTCTTGATGGGCCGGAAATGAAATAAACATCTGATACAATTACGTATAGACGCGTATTTACAACATGCGTCTGTAACTCTACACACGCCTACATCTATACCTAATATTTAACTAGGAGTATACTGCACACGTTGCCGCGGGATTCTCTTCAAAATAAATCTGTTATATAAATAGCATTACTATATGATTGTGTACACTATGTTAATAGATTAAAGATTTAAATTACTTCACATGATAGAGATGGCACGGCATTTTTTTAATTAATAAGGGATGACATGGAATTAGTGGTAGTGATGTGGACACTTTGTATGAAGATAGAACATCTAGTGGGTTCACTTAGTGGAAAACAATGTGAACACCTTGCATGTAGAGAGAAATCATCTAGTGGGGTTTATTCTTATAAGAGTTATAGATTAGTAAAATTTCTATCCGCGTGCTTGGCAAAATTCTATCCGCTCCTCCCAATAAGTTTTTTTTTTTACGGAACTGGAGGGGCCGGAGCCCCTGCAGAAATTTATTAAGTCAAGAATGAAACCCCTCCCAATCTTCTTTCACATTTGTTGATGAGAGGTAAAAATTCTGCAACCTTTGGTTTAGTTGTTCCTAAAGGAAGCCCAAGATAGGTGAAAGGCATTGTTCCTTTTGAGCAACCAAAGGTTCTGGCTAGCATATCCAGTTTTTGATCTGTCATATTTATGGGCAGCATCATTGACTTGGCATAATTGACTTTGAGACCAGTGCACTCTGAGAAGTTCTGGAGAACTGTTTTAAGGAAGAACAGTTGGTTAGGATACACTTCCATTATTATTAGAGTGTCATCTGCACACTGAATCACCGGGAAGTCATTATCTTGTTGTAAAGGTATCGGTGGCCTCAGAAGTCCTATGTTTTTTGCTCTGTTAATAAGGACTTGGAGTAGGTCAGCTGTAATAACAAACAACAGAGGGGAGAGAGGGTCACCTTGTCTGACCCCCCTTTTGCACTAAAATCTTTTGCCAACAGTTCCATTAAGCAGTACTGAGGAGGTAGCAGAGGCCAGAATGTTTTGCATCCAATATATCCACTTATCGCCAAAACCATGTGCCTGAAGAATTCCAATGATTGCTTTGTTTTCCATTTTATCAAAGGCCTTTTCGAAGTCCAGCTTTAAGATGATTATTTCCTTTTTTGATTGGTGACAGATATGAATATACTCAAAGGCCCAAGCCAGGCAGTCTTGGATTGTTCTTGTTCTGATAAACCCATATTGGTTCTTGTGTACTAGAGGGATCACAGCTTTTGGCAATCTGTTTGCTAATAATTTGGTGAGCAGCTTCACTGTGGAGTTAAGAAGTGAGATGGGCCTGAAGTCATTGACAAATTCAGGAGTTTCAGTTTTTGGCACTAGGGTGATCAAGGAGGCATTGATACTCTGAAGGCAGCATCTGTTGTCAAAGAAACTTGTGCACAGATTGTAGAAATCATTTTTGATAGTTGGCCAAGCTGCTTTGATGAACTCGTTATTAAACCCATCTGGCCCTGGTGACTTCAAATTGGGTAATGCCTTAACTGATCTAATTTGAAGAGTTGACTCCAATACAAGCTGTTTTGTCCAGAAAGGACAGGAGGAACCATTGTGATCTGAACATTTGCAAATTGCTTGAAGAGGGGAATCAGTTTGATTAAGTCTCTCCACCAAAAGGAACCTTACTTGACTATACCTGGCAGCTCTTCTTGCTTTTCCCACACAAGAGCTAATTCTAACAACAGTTCCATCACATGCTGCTCTTCAGGTGATGAGGTTTTTCTAATCAAGGTAGCGTTTCATAGAAAAAAAAAGTGAAGCACCCAACTTACCCAAGCATATTTCTCTCTGCTTCCAATATATTTTTGCTTAATCTTAAATGTATTTGTGATCCTCTAGAATTTGTTGGAAGTTCCATTCTTGCAACTTCAGTCTCTAAACCCAAGGTGATCAAAGAAAAGAATAATGGCCCTCACATTCATGATGACTGTTTTTAAATTAACCATGGACCTTTGCCATTGCCTTATATTACTTCTCAAGAGTTTGAATTTTGCAGAAATGATCTTGGCATGATCAATTGAATTGGGATTGGAAGCCCAACTCTGCTGGAGAATCTATCAGAAACCATCTTGCTTAAGCCAATAATTTTCAAAGCGAAAGATTTTGTTTTTTGGGATAGAGGTGGAAATTTGGACCACACAAGGACAGTGGTCAGAGGGGAGCATGTCAAGAGCAGAAGCAGAGGTGGAGGGATAGGAGATTGCCCAGCTACTAGAGGTGAAAACCCAGTCAAGTTTCTCCATCAGAGGTGGTGATTGTTTATTAGACCAAGTAAATTTCCTGCCCTGTAAAACAATTTCTGTGAGCCCCAGGCTGCTGATGGCAGTGTTGAATCTAAGCATGTCATTAGTGTCACCTCCTGGTCTATTTCTGTCTTCTTGTCTTCTTATCAAGTTAAAATCACCCAGAATCAGTCGGTCTTCCTCAGGGTTTATCTGTAGGTTTTGAAACCAGTTAATGGATTGATTTCTCCCTTCTGGGTGCAAGGAGCATATATAGTCGTGAGGATCCAGCTGTCATTGGTATGCCTTGAGGAGAATTGAAGCGAGAGGGCAAAAGCATTATCTGAGATTCTTAAAGCTGAAAAGATTGATCCTTTCTAGATTACCAGCAAGCCACCTGAGGCCCCTACTGAGGGCAGATAGTCAAAACAGTCAAATTCAGGTGGACAAAAGTTTCTTAAGAAAGGAATGTCGAAGAATTCCTTTTTTGTTTCCTGCAAACAAATGATATCACACCGAGCTTCCAGAATCTTGTTTTTCACTGCATTCCACTTCCAGGAGGAGTTGATACCTTGTACATTCCAGGTCATAACATTCCAACTTCTAGTTTGGTTTGGATTCATTGAAAATAAACCGAGCAAAGTACTAGAGCTGACAGATGCATAACAAAGTCATTGCAGTTTACAACCAAGTTATCTGACGACGAACTTAAAAGATAGAGGGGCAGTTTTTTGACTGACATCTGCCTATTACAAAGCAAAAGCTGCATACAATCCATATAACGGATTAAATGTTATCTTCACTGCTCTTCATGCCTTCCTGCATGTCCTGCTTGTTTTTTTTGCATCTTGGCCTTCTTTCCTGCCACTGGCCCCTTGTTTGTTGCATTGTTTAGCTTGTGATCATCAAGGTCCTTGGCCTTCATGCTGCAAAACTGAATGCCTAGGTTTTGGATTACTTTAATTGACAAAGATGGAGGAGTGCACTGAGTACATTTCTTTGATAAGCAGTCAGAGCTTTTGTAACCCCTATGTATTTCCTTTACTCTACTGCTTCTACATACCTCAGTGTCCACTAATGGAGTCTATCTTTTGGGAGCTCTTTTTTTCTTGTTTGTTCCCTAGCCTCTGTGCTCTCTTCTCCTATGCTGAAATTTCCTTTCTGGCTTTCTGTGTTTTCTATGAACACCTTAGCTGAACAGAATTCAGTTTCAGAATTTTTAGTCTCATTAGGGTCAGAACTTCTAAAAGACTTTGGAAGAGATAGGAAAAAGTTACCAGTCACATCATCCAGTAGAGCTGAGGCCCTAGAAGCTAGAAACTACTTTGTCCAGGAGAACTTGTCTGTAGAGCCAAGCAGAGAGGTAAAGAAATGCAACCACTTGACAAGGATGGTAACAAGGATTTCTTCTGAATTACCTTTACTGAGGAAGTTTTCCCAAAGCTGGAGGGATTTTGTGATTCTGTTACTGTTCTCAATTTCCTTGAAGATAGAATTCTAGTGATCGAAAGGCATCAGAGCCATTCCAATCTGCATGTCTTGGTTTTGAGCTACAATAACATCTTGCATCTGTGGTAAAGCTTCCTGCCCTTCTCCTAACTATTGTTCCTATAGTTGAATCTGCTGGTGCATCTGTTGCAGTTCCAAGAGGTTATTTTGGTGTTCTTCATCTACAATCTGCATCAGTTCTACCTCAGCCGGGTTATGTGGAAGCTGTTGTCCCTCCTGAAAGCCAGAGAGCCCTTCTTCTCCAGGTCCCACCAACTATTCTGGATCAAAGTCATCCTCATCTCCTTCTCCCATGAGCTGATCAACAAGGATTTCCTCCCCAAGGACATCAATCTGAGGGATAGGGAAGGCATGTGCTAGCTGCTGTAGGTTGTCCTCAATCTGAAGAATGGCCTGATCCAGGTTCTGGATTTGTTGAGGTAGGGGGATGGGTTGTTCAACTTCTCCCACTTCTTCTAGAAGTTCATTGAGCTCTAGGACACCATTGTTTGGTGGTGGAATCACTGGGTTGCTGATCACCTCCTGAGGATCATTGACTGGGTTGTTTAGGTCAAGTAGAACTACCACCTCTGCAACTACTGCCTCTTCATTCAAATTTGGCCCAAAAGGAACTTGCTGCTGGGCAATCTGTTGGGCCTGTTGCTGGGCTAGAAGAACATCAGGCCAAGCAGGCCAAGGCTCCCAAGGGTTCAGCTGCTGAAGGTTCAGGTTCTGGTTTTGTTCCTCCTGTCCATTCTACTGAGGCTGCTGGTTCTCACCCTGATTCTGCTGTTCTTGCTGATTTTGATTCTAATCTTGAACTTGGTCATTGTTGACAGGCTGCCCCCAAAGAAATCAAAGGGGACATGATCACCTATCTCAAGTTCATCAGGAACTGGATCCTCTTCAGGTGGTTCAGCTGCCATGTCATTGTGCAATATGATTTCACATTGCACCGTCCAAGAGTCTCCATGCAGATTGTGGGAATCTGAATACACATCAAGTGGGGAACTTCCTGAAGGTTGGTGATTCCAACACGAGCCATGACACGACCAGGGAATTCCTCGCTGACCTCATACAAGATAAGTCTGCCAAAGCTACTGACAGCATTCTGAATGTGATGGTCAGACTTGTAATCCTCTGAAAGAGCAAGAGCATAATCCAACACTCCTCATTAAAATAAACCCTCCGATGGTTTCTACCCTCATTATGCCTAGTGAATGAGAGATTGACATTTTCAAAAGGCATAGGACTCAGATCAACCATGTTGTCTCTCTCATAGGCATGACGGAATCTAACATAAGCCTGACCAAGGTGACAGTGGTAGACTCCGCGAGGGTGCATTCCTCTCTGAAACAAGAACTGCCTAACCATATTGTCCACTTCTCCAATGTTGAGGGCGTTACCAGGAAGGGGTCGAATGTGACGATTGCCAAGTCTTCGTTGTTTGCTGGTGGAGTTGACGGCGCCACCGCTCTGCTCATGTAGACTCTCCCCGGCACATCAAGCCACTGAAAGTTGGCCTGGGTGAAAGGTCACGGGTCCGCATGCTGGAAGGCCATTGTTTCCGACGGCTGGACAGAACCGGAGTTCTCTGGTGGGTTGAACTGTGGCAGATGATTAGGGTTTTCTCTAGAGCTGGGCAGGGGCGGAGTGGAAGAGGAAGGGGCGAGGGAGAGAGTGAGGGGGTCAAGAGGAGAGGAGGAGGGAATAGTAATAGGCTCAGCCACCCATCGATCCTGAGTAATGGGCTCAGCCGGCCATCGAGCCTGGTGGCCATTAAGACCATGCATCGTTTTTTTGCGGCCCAAGTACCATCAAGGGCTAAAGCAGCAGCCATATCATTGAATGAGTGGAAAATTGGTGCGATCGATGTACTCGGCTCACCTGCAGCAGAGTTAATCCGGGCGGCCTTATGCTGGTTGGGGAACCTATTTTTACTACTGTCGGGTCCGTGTTTTCCTTTGACTGCAGCCCGATTAACACAGTTAATAGCTATATGCCCCCAGCCTAAGCAATGTAGGCATCTAATAGCCCTGTAACACTAAGCCCTTGAATGACCAGTCAAGAGGCAGCACGGGCAGGTTGTTGTCGAGGCGTTAGGGGCAACATGATCAACTGCCGATTTTTCATTTATGGCACCCAAAGTTTTGGTTGTAGGCCCCTGTTGACTATTTTTGTAAAAATTTGAACCATTCTATCTGCCTGATCGGAACAGCATTGGCACCGGTGAGCGACGGCGCAAGGTCACCGGAGGGATGGGTGTGGGCGCGAGGAAAGTTAGGGGCACTGGCCCCTGAAGATGCAGGAGCATGAGGGCCAGAGACTGAGTTCAGAGGGATAGCATTGGCTCCAGTAAGCAAGGAGGAAGGGTTCAAGGCGGGGGATTTGGTAGCATCAGCGAAGCCTTTCCCAGCCTGAACAAAATGGTTAGAGTAAGCACGATCGCCATTGACGTTGGAATGCCTTTTTGCAATGGTTGTCCAAGAGGCAGCTTCTTCCTTTAGGAAGAGAGAGAATTCTCTTCGCCAGTTAGGGCCAGCATTGCTCCAGAGGTGGAGGGTAAGATAAAAAGCATCGCACGTGAAGGAGCGGAGATTAACAATGTAAAAGCCCACACGTTTGGAGGAGACAAAGAACTTAAACGAGCGACCGGCAAGGTGAGAAACATGGAAGAGATTGGCGGAGCCACCAAAAGTGGCCTGAAGAAGGAGAGCAACTGAGGCACAGTCAAGCGGTGCTTACAGCGACCAAACGCAACCACAAGAGCAAAGGAGGACGGCGAGAGGGGGCTCGTGACCGAGTGGCCGCAAGCAGCAAGGATGTCCCTTTGGACTTGCTCCCCACGAGCAAAGGACAGTCCAAGGAGCGCCATGACAGGTAGGGTAGGCAGGGAAGAAGGAACTTACATTAGGACCATGCAGGGCAAGGTCAAGGGCGTGGCGGCCGCACCCAAGCAGCAAGGTTGAGCCATCACGGAGACCAGCTAGACGCCATCCATGGCGCCACCGGAACACCAGCCCCTCCCCTTGTGCGGCGTTCGCTGGATGGCTGCAGCAGCTAGACTCCGTGCAGCATGCCGCGTGTCCTTCTCGGGGTCGGCGTCGGCGTCGGCGACGGGGAAAACCCCGTGATCGGCGGACACGGCCGGCTGGCGTCCGGGGAGCTAGCTAGCCGCGTGCGCTTTCAGTGCTTCCACTTGCATGCAATGGTCTCCAAATCCATAGTGTTACTTGCCATGGTCATCATCGTCATGATGGTTCTCCCGTTTTCAGCTTCTGTCCTCCCAATAAGTCGCCTTCGTGTTCGTGTTGCCCTTCTGCCTCTGTGTTTGTGTTGCCCTTGGTTTCCTTTTTAATCGTCCTGCCAAACGAGTTCGTCATCTCCAACGGCAACTTCTAGATATGTTCTGCTACACTCCGGCCTGGATAGAATGCAAACAGCTCCGATGAAGGATCCCCAGATTTTGCGCTATCACATACCTGCATCGACGATTGGAGCTAAAATAAAAATCGAGCTCCCACCGGCTCCTCTGGCAGCATGCGGGCCTGGACTCTTTTGTGTCACACCCCAAAATTTCCATTTTGGGTTGTGCCTAGAAAACACTAAACAAAATAAATGATTTAATATTTTTCCAAAAATTTCCCAAACTTTAATTAGTATACTGTCAATTTAGTGTGTGAAAGAAAACAATTTTATAAAACTCTTATAAATTAATATAAGTTGTTTGTTGCATTCCATGCCCTTTTGCATAAATTTTCTTGGGTGAAAAATAAATCTAGAAAATAGGTTTTCTCTATTTATATCAAAAATAGAGTTTCAAAGTTGTTATTCAACAAAAAATTATAAAAATGAGTTTGAATTTTAAAAGTCTTTGACAATATAATTTACATATAATTTCTAAAATCATAGTCAAATCCTTTAATACTTGTTTGACTAAAATTTATTTTGACCTCATGACAATTCTTGTTCATTCATTATCCATCTCAGATTTTCAGCACGTGATAATATTCTGGCCCATGAACAATATATCCATGTCCCTTGCAAATGCAATTTCCTTTATCCCTTTATCTCATATATATTTCGTCCTTTGTCTATATATTTATTAATCCATTACACCATTTATTCTCCAACATGCAAGAACCACCAGGCCACGTGCCACTGTCAAGCAAACACTGTGAGGATCACTCAACCTTCCAAATCCTATTTTCCATTGGTCCATTTAATTGTGTACGTCTGTGTGCTTCATGGCTTATTTGTGAGATAGCCAATAAACAATAATTGGATCATGCCGTCACGTATATCAGTATAATATGCATGCTTGCGACATCAGAGGGTGCAGGCACGCACTTGATATGACGTCTCCATACACTCATATATAGCACATACTGCGCCATTTGATGCTTCACCTTCCACTGCCGCCCATTCAAGCTCTAACCTGCACTTGAGATTATTCATAATCAAAGCAAGTTGCCCACTCGATTCACCATCAATTCTCACCTTCTCGCACAACTAAATTCCCACTTAGTTTTAATCAGTTTTTATTCCATTGTGTGTGTAAAGTCAGTGCCAGTATTGAAGCCTAGCATGATTCACGAACAGGCTGCCATCCCCTGCCCCAAAGGTCGGTTTCCAGCTGGTCCTCCTCTCTATAAAATGGCACTCTAAGGCCCTCTATCAGTCATCTCTCCTTCCTCGCTCCCGTTCT
>DXKC01004731.1:0-10528 GCA_031170775.1 Cymbopogon citratus
AAGAGGAACACAGCTATTTGTTCATGTGGCAATCGATCCGCCTCCCAAAACCTAGCATCATTATAGCCACAAGAGCAACTTTCATTATCTTTGGTGACGAGATGCTATTTGAGCTCGATCATGTCCCTATGGGGCTGTTTATAATCAATTCAATTATAATCATCGTACCGTAAGGATTTTTTTTCATTCTTCATTGTGGTAGTTCGAAGATTTGAAGCATCGATCAAAATAATCAGAAATAATCAAAGCATTTGGCGGCTTACTTTTTTCCATCGAGCATCGGATTGTATGTGGGAACAAATGGGGCCCATGACAAGTGAGTTACCCAAATGTACCCATCAAACCACTAGCTTATCCTCTCTCTGTTCACAAATATTATTGGTCGATTCAGTTTTGTGCTAAGTCAATGTAAGCTTTTGATCAAGTTTAAACTTTCAATTATATTTTTATATAAACTTAGCCAAAGATAATAAAGTTTGACTTAGAAAAAAGACCTACACATGTTGGAATCGTTTGAGAGTGCCTTTATTAAACCCTCTACATCGGAGAGGTTTTTTCAATCTTCAAAGATTTTTAACCACTACTCTCTCGGATTCATAAATGACTTGGTTTCCCAAGAAATCAACAATCTTTAATTCAGACCAAATATATATAATAAAATATTAATATTTATCACTTTTCCTATCTATCTGTTGAAAGAAATTTCTCTCTTTCATATTGCGACGTGTTTCTATAGAAAAAATTATTTATTGTCTTTGTCTTTCCATAGAAAAAAAATTGTTTGTTATCCTTTGTTCTCTGTTTTCTGTGCCAACACACTATCCAATTGTTATTTGTTTTCTGTTATCTGTGATGATGACAGATCTCACCTTAGGGTGACGATCCAAGGGTTTAGGACGTTGCAAAAAATGTTGGTTACTTTTCTTGTGAAAGAGATATAGCAACTCCCAATATTTATGGTACAAAATTAGTATGATTGGATAAATCTTTGAATATATTTTCATAATAAACTTATTCGGGGATACAAGCATTGTTAATATTTTCTATAGAACTCATCAAACTTAAAAAAGTTTAACCGCACTAGCCCTGTAGCAACTCTTTTTTAGGACCAAGGGAGTAAGTGTAATAACAAAGTATCAATAAACTTTGTTGACACCACGAAAACAACCAGGTGCATATGGGGATTTACAAATGGAAGGCTGTTTTACAAATTGTAGTTTTTGTTTCTCTCCAAAGGATTTGAATTCAAAATGACACCCTCCGATCCGATCCGATCCCATACAAACCAAGCTACTACCCTATCTCATATACAGAACAACAGAGAATCTCAAGTACATACATAAAGAACACACACTCAGGCCACGTCTGCACGTGTGTACGCTTGCGTGCACTTGAGATGGACCTGCCGGCCAGCCGGCGCGGTTGAGCTGAGTGAGAAGATTCGGCGTGGCCGCTACCCAACAAGAAGACGCCAAGGCAGAGGCAGAACCGCTGCTGCATGCCAATTAACTGCGTCCACGCGGAGTGGGTGATCTTCGGCCCGGTGCCTAGCTACCTCTACTCTGCTCCTACGCACGTACGCGGCGGTGGCTTGCGCTTGTCGCCCTCCGCTCGCCGTCTACTGTTCTGATCTGCCACCGTCTGCCACGCTGCTGGCCGGCGATCCTCCGGTGCGCGGTGCCCTGCTCGCCCTCGCGTGACTGCGCGAACTGCATGCATGGCCAGCCATCACTGCTACATTTATCTTTACCGTGACGGGCGTTTTGCATTTCCCGCAGCGGGCAAACGCGTCCATCACGGTTGGAAGGTCACGGTAAATCGCGACTCCACCATGGCGGGCGCTAGTGCCCGCTGCGGGAAACCAGTTTACCGCAGCGGGCACATTAGGATGCCCGCTGCGGTAAATGTTCTGAAAAAAAAAGAGGAATGGACCCACCGAGCCCATCCACGGCCCGGACGAGCCCATTAGGGTTGCAGCGCCGCCGCGCCGGAACGGATCGACCCGCGCTGGATCTGCAACGGAATGGATCGACCGCCGCTGGATCTGCGCCTCGCCGGAACACGGACCCGCTGCCCGTCCATCACCTCCGCGGATCTGAGAGAAGGAGAGGTGAGGTTCATCCCTGGATCTGAGAGAGAGGAGAAAGAGGAAGATGGTGGAAGCATACCTGAGAGAGGAAGATTGAGGAAAATGGTCCCCGTCGTCGTCGTTGTCGCTGCCAAAGACCCGCCGCCACCGGATCCGCCGGAGGGAGGAGCGACCTCGCCGGAACCCCCACGTACGGCAGGGCCCGCCTCTACCCGCCTCCGCAGCACTAGCCGTCGCCGTCGCCGGATTCGTGGAGGAGGAGGGTCTACGCCGGCAGATCCATGGAGGAGGAGGGTCGCCGTTGTCGAATCATGGAGGGGGGTCGACGCCGCGAGATCCACAAAGGAGGGGGGTCGACGCCGCCGAATCGTCGCCCGCCACACGCTCTGCTGCGACCCCACGCGCCACCGCCCCGCTCCACCAACTCCGCCTCGCTCCGCCGTCGCCGCCACGAGCCCATCTCCATGCGCTGGCGGCGCACCCACCGTCGCCCGCCCCCGCCCCGGGAGAGGAGGAGCTCGTGCCGCCCGCATCCACACTCGCTGGGCCACCCACGCTCGCCTAGCGCCACCGCGATGGAGTGGGGAAGCCGGCGAGGGAGTGGGAGGGGCGCATCGTCGGCCTGGAGTGGGAAGAGAGACGGAGTGGGGAGAGGAGTGCGGAGCGGCTGCTGGGAACTGGGTGGAGAGTGGATGAACTAAGTCCGCAATATATATGAGCCCGAAAGGATTACACAGATGGGCTTTCGACCGGGCTCCGAGTTGGGCCGCATTTACCGTAGCGGGCCTTATACAACGCCCGCTGCGGTAAATGATTTCCAGTGACGGACCCTTTAGGATGCCCGCTGCGGGAAGTAGCTATTTACCGCAGCGGACATTTTAAGAAGTCCGCTGCGGTAAATCTATTTACCGCAGCGGGCAAATATGTGCGCTGCAGTAAATAAAATGTGCCCGCTGCGGTAAAGCCTTCCCGTTTACCGCAGCGGGCAAAAAATACGTCCGTCACGGAGGTCCATTTCGCGTCACTACGGAAAAGAAATTTTGACGTACTGCATGGGGGCCGGCCGGATCCACGTTCCTGGCCGGCGCCGGACAGCTAGCCGGCCGGCCGGCTGCACGCATGCATGAATGAATGATGGCCGCCTGACGATGATCTGCAGCAGCACCAGGCGGATGTTGGAGCATGGGCTTAAATAGTTCACGCTGCCACCACCACCACCACCAGTCCACCGTCCGCACCATGCCCGCCTGGCACTGTTCACTTTGTTGCATGCATGCAGGTTCAGGGGTCTCTGCAGACTGCCGCCCGCCCGGACCGGACCGTCCACTCATTCACGACTTACACACTGGCACAAAAAACATTTTCAGAAGTGGGCATTTTAAATTTTTATTAGAGGCAAGGATCGAAGGTATTATTGATGTGATAACTAGTAGGACACAGATTTTAGTCTTGAGAAGCATTTACTTAATTTTAGTAGTAGCTGTGGTGCTCAATTAATCGATTTTGGCCTGGTTTGGTTCCCTTCACAATTTTAAATTTTTACACTCTTTCTCCATCATATCAATCTATGCAAACTAAATGTAGGTAAAAAAATAAAATATTGCACAGTTTAGTTGTAAATCACGAGACGAATCTTTTGAGCCTGGTTAGTTTATGATTAAATAATAATTGACGAATACAAACGAAAATGCTACAGTGCAAACAAGGCCTTTGACAACGGGCATCCTAAGATGTCCGCCATTCATTAGAGGCGTACCACCATGAAAATCTATTATGTATGGTAGTGTTACTAAAGATAGCAACTTTAAGATGCCCGTTGATTTTCAGAGCTGGACATTTGCCGAGGTCTCTAGATGTGATCGCCTCTATTAAGCAGAGAGGTGGTCTTCTAAAGTCGTCAAGAACAACATAACGCTACAATTAGCAGTTACTTTTTCATTCTTCCTTCAGCCACAAATATCCGACTCATTGACTAGTAATATATAGTTAAGTCGTACTCTCACTCTTTTAAAAGTTTGACCATCAATTTTTCAAAATATCTAGTTTGAAATACAAAATTCACATATCTATATTTGTACTGAATGACACATTTACAATCAAATAGTTTATTATGTATTTTAACTATACCTTAATAAAATATTTATGGTAAAAATCGAACCTTTGAATGAAGACCATAAAGAATAAAACCGTCTACATTATATTATAATTGTAATTTTTTTACCATAAACACCTTTAATATAGGTGCAACGTATTTTGTACAAATTTAGTTGTATGAAACATTTTTTATCACAGACTTTGCACAATATCGCTGGATTAGTCGTTACAGTTTGGATCATGAGACGAGAAATGTAGGGAGTTCTCTGTGTTTTTATAACTAAACCGAACCATGCCTTTGGGCCCTTTTTCTGCAAAAAGAGATATTGAGATTCTCACTGCTACATATTTTCTTTACCGTGACGGACGAAAACCATTTACCGCAGCGGGCAAACACGTCCGTCAGGGTCGAAAGGTCACGGCAAATGGACTTCCGACCGTGGCTACCGTCAGTTGTATGAAACCATTTACCGCACTGGGCATTTTCTGTGTCCGTCACGGAGCCTGTTTTGGCCTCGCTACGGGAAACAAAAATTGTAGTAGTGTCCAAACCAAGTGGCCGCTGGTGTAGTGCCATAAGCCAGTTTATAGTGGACTTTTGATTGTCAGCTTTTTAACAGTATATATCTTCTTTAATAAAAAAAAATGTTGTATTGGTATGATCTTTAAAATACAACTCGAACCACCACACTGCAATATAATGGTAAAACACTGCAATACTATAAAAATATGATAAATCAATTCAATACATATCGAAATGTTCTTTCTCAACCTACTCCCTCCGTCCCAAAATAAATGTCATTCTCGCTTTCCGAGAAAGCCACGTTTTTAAAATGCCGGCAATTATATATTAAAATATATAAATATTTATGCTAAGTAATTAGTATCATTGGAAAGATCTTGAAGTCTAGTTTTTTAACAAAATTATTTGGAGATATAAATGTTGCACATATTTTCTAAAAATCTAGTCAAAGTTGAGAAAGTTTCACTGGCACGCATCCCATAACGACATTCTTTTTGGGATGGATGGGAGTACATGCTTTGCATAGTCTCTTTTTCTTTATATGAAACAGAAAATTCCATTTTATGACAACTTAATTTTTTATTGAATTCTAGAATTAGCCCTCAAACTCCAAAACCATACATTTTGCTAAAAATAATGAATAATAAGAAATTTAATGAAATTCATAAACAATTCTCACTAAGAATAACATGAAATTTCTACCAGCATTTTGCTACTCTATCTCATCGCGAGATCTATAACTTTGGCACTAGTAACTTCTTCATTTGTGTTCGTTTCAAAATTTTGAATTTCAAATATGCGAACTTAAAATAGAATTTTAAACTGTAAATGATTTTTATTTGAAATATAACTTTGGTTTCGGCCATTTCTCCATCCGAGTTTGTTCGCACAATTCAAAATTTTCCAATTTTAATATGTAGGAACTTCATACAAATACATTGTTTTTAAGTAGAATAATATTTAAATTTGTATAAATTCATAAAAATATTTGAATAGATATATTATCGTTTTAGAGAACATTTTGATACCAAATTTATATTTTTCTGATTTAAAAAGAATTATTTTGAATTTTAGATTTCCTGTTATTTTATTATTTTAGAAAATATATATGCTAAACTCAAAGCTAACTTCGAAACCAGCCAAAGTATATGGCTGTGAACGTCTAGTCTTGGAGTTTAGTGGCTAAATCCAAAACATCTTAAAGACAGTAGAAGGTTACTAGAGTATGCCATAAGAAAAAATATGTTTAATATTGTAGCAAGCACTTTATTTGTACGGTAATCATTTCATCCAAATTTTGCACAAATATTGAAATGAGAAATGAATGGAGTTTTCTCAGTCGTTCGTTACTATACCATGCCATTAGGTCACTTATTCTCTCCTAATCTTTAAAATTGCCAAGGGTAAAAAATATGTATACTTATTTGACAAAAAAAATGTGATCTTATTGATATATCTAAAATACAACTCGAACTACCACTCTTCTAATATAAAGTAGTATAAATCTATGTAAACATATCATTTATTAAAAAAAGTTCTTTCTTAACTTATACTATGTTTTGGATGGTCTCTTTTTTTAAAAAATATATATATATCCTCTTTTGCGGAGTAGCAAAGCGCTAGCTTATTTCCTTAAAAATAAATATATACTCCTATATGCCTTGATAGGAGAATTCCTTGTGGGAAATCAGGGACCGAGCTGGCGAAGCCCATTGCTATCTCCAGATGGGAGCTCTGCATTGCAGGCAGCCTGGTGCCTAGAGGAGGAGCACCACAGTCCACACCACACTATGAATCCACGGGGCATTGCGGCCTTGCAGAGACAGAGACGAGGCAGCAGCTGCACCAACCTTCCCTGCTAGTGCTAACCACCATGGTTTTTCTGCTTGCGGCAGCCTGCTCCTCTCGTAGTCAGTCAGCATGCGCACTCATCAGACGCATCCTGCTCCTGTGCACCACATGACAGCAGTCAAGCCAAGCATGCGTGCATGCCGAGCGCCACAACCACAAAGCCGCCGCGGCTAATCAGACGAGACGGAGACCAGCAGCGGCTGGTCATGCAAACAGACAAGCATTTCCGAGGAACTAGGTGCTTTCAGCACACGAATCTTAAAAGTTTAGGAAACCAACAAGTGCATCTGTAATTAACAAGACCAAACTCCAGCCATGGCTGTACTCATTGCAGTCTTGCTTGTGCAGCCCTGATTTGAAGCATCAGCTAGTAGCCATCCACATTCACAATCTCCGGTCCCATGCCTTCAGAGTTCAGACGGCTACTTGTGTTGTCCGTGTAGACTGTAGTGCAAAACCGGCCAATCCTCAGACAATCCTTGAGCTATCTCGATCATTTGCTCGCCTCCAATCACAACCTGTAGCTGATAAAATGTCCCAAGAGTGCATTCAAGTCATGTTTCAATGATACACTTTCTGGCTTCAATGGCATACATAGTCCAAACAACCTGAAGCTGTTGAAATGTTCAAGAGTGCATTGGAGTCATGTTTTCAACAATACACTTTCTGACTTGCACGGTATACATAGCTCAATGGTAAGGAATAGTTACACTAATACAAATGTAGGTTACATGGTTTGAGAAGAGTACAAATACTAGTGGAACTTGATTTCGGCGACTTCCCTGGTACAAGGTGCTTGAAGAATTGAAGAGCAAAATAGCAGCCGTCATATTTACATAATATGCAATAGCAGCCGTGATATATTTACATGTGCATCTACATAAAAAATATCAAGGATGCAGACTGCATTTCTGTAAGCTAGAACAACTATCCCCTTCCACAAGTCAGGGAAAAACTAATACCAAAACAAACAAAAATTGGTATATCACCATTTTTAAGTCTCCGTAGTGGTACGCCTGTAACTTAAAACAGATTTGATTGCCTATGAGTCTTTAAGGAGGCCACTGCTGATCTTTGAAGGCCCTGATGCATTCCACTGTGGACCGGATGCTACTTGACACGCCCTTCCCCAGCTTGGGCAGATCAACTCCTGATACCGGAGGGTTGTCCTGGAACCTCAGAAGCTTCTGTCGAGATTCTTTCCTCATAGCCATCACATTACCTGCATAGCTGATGGCATCCCATACCAAACCTCTGATGATGGTTAGGGCGTAAAATCTTGCTGAATCAACAGGGATGTTACTTGCAAAACCTACAGGTAAAGTTCAGAAGGTAGATCTGTCATTCATGTGACAGATGCTTGTACACTAAGGTTGGGATTTGGGAATAGCAATAGCATCAAACAATTGGCCAGAGACCTGCGAATCAATGTGTATTACTGATTTGACACCACTACATTTAGCATCAAACAATTTAGCAGTATGGTAACGAAAAATACCGTCAGCTTGCTAATTCATGTGCACCAACCACATTTCCTGCTAGATTGACTGAATATCCCCTCAAGAGCATTGCAACCATACTGCTAAAAATACATTTTCTTTCACCAATTCCTTGCTATTTGACCCATTTTATTTTCTTTCTTTTTTTTTTTGGAAAAAACCTGGCAGGAGCTCTGCCTCTCAATTTGACACAAATTTTTCATTCTGTTTCTCTACATAATCAGATATAGATAACAGTACTACACTATTGACTGAATATCCCCTCAAGAGCATTGCAACCATACTGCTAAAAATACCTTTTCTTTCACCAATTCCTTGCTATTTGACCCTCTTAAAAAAACAAACAAACAAACCTGGCAGAAGCTCTGCCTCTCAATTTGACCGAAAATTTTCATTCGACTCTCAATAATCAGATAGAGATAACAGTACTATACTACTAACTGAAACTCCCACTAAATCCAAGAATTAGTCCCACCAATATCAACCGCAGTGTATGATTATTTGCTGAGAAGGGAACACAAGAACAGAGCTAATTACCACCGTGGTCATGGTTCCTGATGAGGCCGTGCTGCGGCAGGCCGATGCCGACGCCGGCGAGTGTGAACCCAACGCTGAACCCCACGCCACACCCAGCACCAACATATCCAATCACCTCAGGCCCGAACCCGGGACCCCAACCGACGCCGCAGCCGAGGCCAAGCCCCACGCCCCAGAAGGAGCCGGCCGTCGGGTGCACGGGGTTCCAGCGCTGGTACCGCCCGAGCGCGCTCTTGATGATCATCCTCAGCTTCACCTGGACAAACGGAACAATGCAAGCAGCAACCTCAGCAAAGATCCGATTTTGTTCCCGCGGAAAAGGAGACGAAGAACTGAAGAAGAAGAAATGGTGGGCAGCTGCGGCGGAGTACCAGGGTGGGTTGCGCATTCGCTGACGCTGGCGCGGCTGGTGTTGAGCTGCTGGCCGGGGCCGGCGGCGGCGCAGGAGGGGGAGGTGGGTGGTGGAGCTTGGGGGAGTCTGGCATCAGCGGACCTGCCGCTGCTGCTGGGTTGGTCGTGGCTCGTGGACGCCGCCTTGGTGGAGCCCCTTGCCGCCGCCCGTGCGGTCTCCCAGCCACCGAGCAAGGTGTGGCAAATCTTATCGCCGTCTCTTCGCCGTCGCTCGTTCTGTCCCAAGACTCCCAACCCAATCCAGTGCGTCGCCGTCGTGGGATGGGAGGAGCCTTTTCTGGCAGGAGAGCGAAAGCCTGTAACACTTTGTTTTGACGATTTTGGGCCAGCCCATCTGCGCTTGTGGTTGTTGGTAGACTCTCGGGCCTTTTTCCCTGAGAGAGAGAACCTGAAACAGAACACTTCTTGTATATTGCATTAGATGGAGATTCGAGAACAAAAAAAAGTCATTATTTTTGGAGAATCAATCATCTCCAGAAGTTCTGAGTTTTGTGATAGTTGAGATTATGGAACAACTCTACAAGCAATACTCTGGTACAGGACATCAACACAACCAAAAGCCATCCTTCATCTGATTATTGAAGAGAACAGAATTACAGTGACAAGGTTCTGAAACAACCTTGTCTCAAAAGAACAATTCTCAAAACAGCACCAAACTACTCTTGATCAGGGCCTAAAGCACAATGAAGTGCTACTGGTTTGCTCACGCAAGGAAGAAACAACAGGTGTTAGAAAAGGCTCAGAACTGTACAAGAAAACCCTATCCCATTCATCGCTTGGAATCCTTGAAGCCACCAAAGTTGCCGAAATCTGAAGTGCCGAAACCATTAGAACCTCTGCCATAACGTGAGGAACCTGAATCAGAGCTCCGGGAATGCCCAAAGTCAGTGTTACCACGTCTGCTGAAATCACTGTCTCCAAAGTCACCAAATCTATCAGAACGACTGAAACCAGGCCTGCCAAAGTCACTGGAAGATCGTCTGAAACCTCCAGACCCACCGCGGTACCTTGAACCTGAGTCACGGAATCCACCACCGTGGTCAGAGGAACCACCAAAGCTGCCAAAATCACCAAAGCCGCCGGAACGATGGTCTCCAAAGCCACCATAACCTTCACGGCTAAAAGGTCCACCCGTTCTTCTGTTTCCGGCTGATCTAGAGCGAGTATCTCTCATGACATTAAACATGTCTGCCGCCTCGTCTGAAACTGGCATCTTCGGAAGCTGAAAGCAGCAAAAAGAAATCAGTGGCTGAGTTTTCCACATTTCATCTAAACTACAAAATAACTTCATCAGGATTCGATATGCATGGTTCCTAAAATACTCTACCTCTGTGAACCTGCATCCTATATCTTGCTCGATGACCCTTACAGCTCTAGTCTGCTCATATGTGTATATTAAAATTGCACTGCCTTTCTTCCCTGCTCTTGCAGTTCTCCCAGATCTGTGAACAAATAACTCCGAGGTATTTGGAATCTCATAATGTACCACCTGAATATATGAAAGGGAATAGCTCAAAACTACGC
>DXKC01004733.1:0-15287 GCA_031170775.1 Cymbopogon citratus
AATTATTGGTATACATAACAGTTTTGAAATTATTCACTGTATTTATCAGACAATCAGTTCATGTGTTATCTTGTTAATTTACAGAGGTCGCCACTGTCATACATAACAGTTGCTTCAGCATAGGACTAGGAGTGATTTTAAGTATGCATGATTATGCGGCACCCATAAGCATCACTAACTTACTAGGTCTCATCCATCTCTTTGTCACTAACTCTTTTAGTTGCTGTCCTTGTGAACACTTGTGCTTGCAGTGAGGATGGAAGTTTAAATTGTGGATATTCAAGCATTAGAGGTAGAAGGGCAACCATGGAAGACTTCTATGACATAAAATCTTCTAGAATTGATGATAAACCAGTAAACTTTTTTGGAGTATTTGATGGTGAGGCATTCACTTTTCAAACACTTTATTTGCTCAATTTAATTCACCTAACACCATTTGTCATCACAGGTCATGGAGGTACCCATGCTGCTGGGTATTTGAAACAACACTTGTTCGAAAACCTCCTGAAACATCCAGCGTTCATTGGTGATACTAAGTCTGCAATGAGTATGTTGTTTTCTCCTAGACCATGCTGTTCATTTAGTTGTGAGTTGATAGATCTTACAAATGGTAAATTTGCAGGTGAGTCCTATAAAAAAACTGACACAGATTTCTTGGATGCTGAATGCAACATTCAAGTTGGGTCGACTGCATCAACAGCAGTTTTGATCGGCAACCATCTTTATGTGGCAAATGTTGGTGATTCAAGGGCTGTAATGTCAAAGGCAGGCAAAGGTTTTGCTTTTCTTAAATTCTATTGCTTCACTATTCAGTTAATATTTTACAACAAACTTGCATATCCGTGACACTTGCCATAAAAAAATGATAATAGTGTACTAACTACTAGGATCACTTGACACCTTACGCGCTAATCATTCAGTTATGAGCATGTGTAATTGGTTACCTATCATCATGATTCCTGCCCTAGTTTCATTGTTAAATGATGTCCTATAAGAGGGATGTCCAAAAGGCGGAAAACATTTGACCACATATTTTATCACTGATCTGTATCATGACACAGATGAACTGTATTTAAAATCCAGATTAACCTGGGCATTTGGAAAATGTCAAAACCGCCCCCACATGGTAGTGGGGTTCTCAACCACCTTGCCACTCCAAATTAACCGGCCTGGCAACAGGGTCCTATGGGCTGTTTTTGAATAGCAATTGCCTATACTACCCTAAGAAAATAGTCCTCACAGCTGGGCCGTATGAGTTATTTACTTTTCTTTTTGAGAACGTGCTGTTCATGTGTTTCATTAAGGAGTGACATATAGAATACATAGTACAGTTAAATACAGTCCAATTTGCAACACGCGCTGAAAAGAAGAAAAAAAAAGCAGGTGGGTGTTTAAAAGATAAGCTGACCCAACGAAGAAATGAAATTGCGAAACCACATTTTTGCTCCCCACCGACCATGCCAGTTAGATAGGTGAACAAGCACTGAAGGCTTCAATGTGCTGACAAGAAATAAACATGTCTGCACGACATGATGGAAGCACATGTGCATACGTTAGTTTGTGAAGAGCTAAACTGGGGTTAGGATGGATTTGGCTGCACATATGGCTTTCAAGTCTTTCACTGTTTGTTTTGTGGATTTAGGGTGTTTTTTTTTTTTGACAAAAACTTGTGTGCAATATTCAAGTTTGGAACAAGTTTGTGCTGTATTCTTATCTAACTTCCTTTTATTCTTGTTCATTTGGTGAAAAAGGGAGCAACTAACTTATACCAAGTGGTTAGTCGTAATTGTATTGTACGGTGGGTGGTGTCGTGAAAGATAGAAAAGTTATGTTTCCATACTCATATTTTAAATATTTGATATGTACTCCATTCCAAATTATAAGATGTTTTGGCTTTTTAGATACAATCACTTTTATTACATACTAGACATAGTGTATATCTAAGTGCATAGCAATAGCTATGTATCTAGAAAAGCCAAAACGTATTATAATTTGGAACAGAGGGAGTATTGCTCAAAGAAATGCTCCATTTTATCTGTTTTGACCAACATATATTTTCTATTTATTGAATGTATCTTAGGATGTGTTGACTTGTCGTTAAAGCAATTTTGCTTCTCTTGTTTGCAGCTATTGCACTCTCTGATGACCATAAACCAAACAGAAGTGATGAGCAGAAACGGATTGAGGATGCTGGAGGAGTTGTTGTTTGGTCTGGTAAGTCGATTTGATCATTACAATCGCTGTGATGGTTGGGTACTTGGTTTAGCTTATCTTTCTGCCAAAGTTATTACAGCTTGTGTCTACTTGGTTGAAGTTCAATTACATCTACATCACAAGAGGTTCAAACAATGATGTTTTAGATGATAATGGTAAATGTACTTTGCAGGAACATGGAGGGTAGGTGGTATACTTGCAATGTCTAGGGCATTTGGCAATCGGTTGTTGAAGCAGTTCGTTGTTGCAGACCCTGAGATTCAGGTTTCTCTTGATGCTCATAAACTTTGTATTTCATCCATTGCAAGGGGGGAAATACAATAGAACCCCTGTAGTGCGATGTTTGATGACATTATTGCACTGAATCACAAATGGAGGCAGTTTGCTTACTTGGAAACTTCTTGTCAGGATCTAGAAATAGATGGTGATGTGGAGTTTCTTATTTTGGCTAGTGATGGGCTCTGGGACGTGGTGCCAAATGAGGTTAGTATGCCATATACCAAATTTGGTACATGTATCTGCCATATAGCAAATTTCATATGCAGCAGTGCAGCACAGAACATAAATATTGACGATGAAATGTGACTTCTGCATATGCATTATATTTCAATAATAATTGTTTAGGTGCTGCTGTTGAATGTACTTTGGTTAAGCACCAAATAAACGTGAAAACTTGCTAAGTTATGTCAAGTTCTAATGTGTAGGTTCCTGTAGTGTGAACACATCCAATTTATTTTTAGCTTGGATTGGGAGTATGTTCGTTTCTAAAATTGTTGTAAAAGAATGAAGCCTCAAGTATCAGCAATCGATAACATTCGTATTTGATTTTGCTAGCTAGAAAGTTTTCTTGAAACTGATTAGTAAGCTTACATGGAAAAGATTCACTGATCTAGGGACAAATTGATAGTAGCGCCTTCACTGGTTATTGCTTATTCAACCATTATATGCTCATGAAAATGCATACATTATTCCTGATATATGCTCGTGGCATGTGTTTGTATTTCAGAAAATAAAAATTCATGTGATGAGTGGATCGCAATACTTTCTATAGTTGTGTAGACATGCAGGTGTCTTTTTCAGACGACAATGTAATTCTTGGTATAATGGTGCGCAGCTCTGATGCGTTTTCGTGAAAAATATAGACATGAAGTGATGTTTTTCTTGACATAATTTTTTCTTGTGCACATTTAATAAAACTAAGAGCCAACAGAAGCTTCACTCAATGTTTCTTTCCTAGTTTGTGCTGATTGTGTACATATATGGTTGTTCCAGCATGCTGTTGCATTCGTGAAGGACGAGGATAGCCCTGAGGCTGCAGCCCGGAAGCTTACGGAGATCGCCTTCAGGCGTGGGAGCACTGACAACGTTACATGCATTGTTGTAGAATTTTGCCACGATAAGATGGTTGATGCTTCTCTCCCATCAACCAATCAGAGTTGACTTCGTCATTTGCTTTTTATTATTCCAGATTTGTTGACATGATGCTGCGTCTCTCGAAGTATGGCCTCATCATTGATTGTATATTATATTCGTTCGTTTATAGCCGGCCTTGCTGATCTTGTTTGTTTCGGCTCCCCCATTTTTTGTTTTTTTGGCATATAATGGATAAAGTATGTTGTACGGATGCTCAGGCACTGCTTCGTGTACACAGGACCCTGAGCATCCATGTTGATAGTACTTAGTTTCGATCTAGGTTGATATTACCTCGTTTTTTTGTCTCTACTTTTGTGAAAAAAACTTTTTTTGATCTGCTGTAAAGCTCTGTTTTTTGCGACTTCTGATTGCTGGAGCGTAGCCCTTTTGATCGATTGAAAAGTTAGTGTCCTGTGTAAGTTAGGGTTTAGAATGATTCCTGACCTTCAACTGCATTCCTGACCTTTAACGGCAGTTTGCAAGCTGCATTGCGTGCCTTGGACACTATCAGGCACGACGTGCCGCCCTGCCGCGTAGTGTCGATGTAACCAAAAGTATGTCTATGTGACGAAAATGGTATCGTACAGAATTTTTTGTTTTTTAGAAATCTTTTGGTGGCCACATACAAAATCATAGAAATTACATCTCTGGAAATCGTAATTAATGTACTCATATATGATCGATACAGCCGAAGACGGCGATCTCCCAACGCCTCAACTCTCAAGAACAACAGTGCCCCAGACCATAACAAGTTTTTTTTGGCATATATAACCAAAAAACAAATGTCAGACCTGTTAATACGGAGTAACACCAGCATTAGCGCTTCAAGCTCTTGGCTCTGGTTCAGCTTAGCATCATCATCCTCATGGAATGACAATTAAATTCCGGATGATGATGTTGAAGCATGCATAATATCATGCCCGACAACTTGTTGCATGCAGATACTGCATTTTTGTCAATCTCCCAACCACCCATCGGGGAATTGTCTTGCACCCTTGCACATGGAATGGGACTGTGATGTGTGATCTCTAGCCAGTTCACGAACAAACCTGGCAGAACTTTTGAAGGACAGATGCTTGGTAGACAAGCCTAATGAACAGTGATTAAAGATCTGGACCTCGAATGAACCAACAAATATTCACATTAATAGTTTAGGGAGCTTAATAATATAAGTTTAGAGACCACTGACGTGTTGTTTCCAAACTTAAAATGCTGGTGGGCGGCGGCCACCGTGGCCTGCCATCAGACCTTCGTCCCATTCCCTCCTCACCTCACCTGGAGGGCGCTGCCGGGAGGCCCGTGCGGACCCCTACGATGGTGGCGGCGAGGCCTTCGCCCAGACATGCGAGATCCTCCGTGCGGGGTGGCGCTCGACGGTCGTGGAGTTATAGTTGCTCGCGGAGGCGCAGAGTGGTGCTGCAGTAGCGGCGCATGGAGGTGCGATGAAGGAGGAGTAGGCTGTTGAGGCGTCTTCCGTTTGAAGCTGCAAGCTCGCGAGGTCTTGTGACCTTGTTGGCGACTTTGACGGGCACAACAGCAGCAGCGGCTCCGAGCAGCAAATACGGCGTCCTGGCGGTCGTATCAGTCCTTCGTGTGGCCGGATTTGGTGCTCCTACCGGCGGTGGTGGAGCACCAATTGCTAGCGGGTTCCCGGCGGTGGCGCTCGTCTCCGATTGTCAGTGCGCGGATTCATGGCCTAGGCGGCCAAATCCGGCGTGGCTGACAGATCCAGCCGGGGCGCGATGGCGATGCTGTCCGTCGTGCCTGACAGCCATGGGCAACGTTCACAGTGGGCAACTCGTCGATGGCACCCAGTTTTATGGATCTGATTGTTGGCCGCCTTCATGGCCGAATCCAGCAATGGACCACGTCGCTGATGTATGGCTTAATGGCATGACTCGAGCTGTGGCAGTGGTCTCACTACCATGTTTTGATGGCGGTGACGCCTGTGGGAGCCACTTTTCTTGTTGGATGCGTCGTCTCGTCCTTCATGAAGATCTCTTCAAGTGAAAAAACCAACACCAGTGTTTTGGGTTGGGCGATGATGGCGTCTTTGTATGTCATTTTCTCATTGGAGACGTCGCTTTTGGAAAGTCACTTGGGTTGTCCGCTTTGGTGCTGGCATCAAGATGGTGCTTCCCTTGCACATCCTTCAGGTGCTTCGTCATTGCCAGGATACAGTATCCGGAGTCTCCTTTCAGACGTATTAGACTACCCGAGTTCCTTGTTGAGGATGTAATTTTTTCATGAGTTGCTTTATTTTTTAGTTGTACCAGTGTTGTGTGGCGACTTGTTTTACTAGTAGCATTGACTACCTGTTGTAATAATTATGGCCTGATGCATCCTCGATACATGGTGACTAAATCCAGAAATATACTTTCCATTATTAAAAAGAAAATTAAAATGCTAGTGCTGGCCAATAAATATTTAATTTTGATAGGTACATCGAAACTACTTAGAGGATGTATTTGGTAGGGATTCTCCCCAAAAAAAGAAACATTGAGTCCCAATACTGAAACTAATATTTTTTAGAGAAACAGTAGAAACACTGCAAAACGATTCTGGAATTTCAGTTATATATAACAAGAAACATTCATTGGATTTTCTTAGAACACAGAAGCTAGAAAAATAAACAGTTTCACTTGAGAAATAGAATTAGTTCCTCCCCAGGAACGTTTATTAGATTAGCCCAATCCCTGCCAAACACACCGCTAATATCAGATTAACACGATCAGAGTTTTTTTTTGACACAGAACACGATCAGAGTTTGAACTGTAATTAGTGTTGCAAAAGAAGAGAATAGTAGAGAAAAAATAAAACAGGAAAACTACTATATTGTTAGGGCATTTCATCGGAAAGTTATGTTATTATTCAAATTTGATTTGGATCTGAAACATCCCAGCCAAATCAACACTCCCACTCCAAACGGGACTTTAATTGTTTTACAATTCTGTACCACATCAAATGGAGATTAGATGTCGAATATCCATTTTGCAGCCCTATCTTGTATATGGTCAACATAGCAGAACATGGCAACCCTCCAAGACTTGAAGAGAAACAGTGGCCCAGACCATAACCAGAATCCAAATGTCAGCCCAGCTAATACAGAGTAATACCAGATTAGGGCTTCAATCTCATGGGCATGGCTGTGTCCAGACAGTGCCGCTGTAGAGTTTGATGTAGAGTTTGAACCATCCGAACATGCTATGTCCAGTGGGAAACCGCAGAGCCCAAAGTTGTTGCTGTAAATTGATGGGTCCACAAGCGTTTGGAGTTGAGAACCTGTTGGTACCTCACCTGACAGATGGTTGTTAGAAATGTTCAGCGAATTAAGGGACATCAATTCTGAGATGCTTGAAGGAATAGAGCCAGAGAGTTCATTCAAAGATAAGTCAAGGGTCTCCAAAACCACCAAGTTACCAATGTCTTTAGGAATACCGCCAGATAGATAATTTCTTGACAGGTTTAGGAACCTGAGACCCACAAGCTTTGTCAACTCAGGAGGAATGTCACCAGAGAGATAGTTGCTTGACAAATCAATACCTGTCATAAGTGCAATGGCTCCTTCAAAAGTATGATATTGCCTCTTCCAGTTTATGTTGATCCGCTCAGTGTATACATATAAGACAAGATGATGTAGAATCTGGTAGCTGATTTGTAGAGGTACATTGAACTCTGATTTTTGTTGCGTCATAGATATTAGATTGGAGAGATTTGTAGGGATGGAACCCATAAAACTGTTACCTGATAGATCAAGCAGCTGAAGAAAAGAGAGCTGTGAGAGCTGCCAAGGTATACTCCCATGGAGCATGTTTGACCGTAGTATGAGCACCCTTAGCAAGGGATTGCTAAATCCTATCCATGAAGGAATTGTACCAGAAAACTTGTTCTCACCAAGATCCAGAATCAGTAGCCTTCTGCATCGCTTAAGGACATGTGGGAATCCTCCACAGAGACCGTTATTTGCTAGGTGCACTGATTCTAGTGACAAATTGAAGTTCTGTGACATTTGGACATTCCCGGAGAAGGCATTGCTTGACAAATCAATAAACAGTAGATCCTGCATGTTCCACAAGCAACGGGGGAGTTTGCCATATAACTTGTTGTTTGATAGGTCCAAGATTTGAAGAAACGACTGTTGACAAAGCACGATAGGAAATACTCCAGTGAAGCTATTGTTTGCTAAGCTGATGGCAAGCAACTTCCTGGTGTTGAGGTATGGTATTACACCAGATAACTTATTGTTGCTAATGTCGAGGAATTTGAGACTCTGGAGCACTGAGAGGGCTTGGGGCACCTCACCCTCTAGCTGATTGGTGTCAAGATCAAGGGACTCCAGTGCCGTCAAATTGGCGATTTCTAATGGTATTTTCCCAATGAGGTTGTTGCAAAAGATTCCCAGAAACACAAGACTTGTTAGGTTTCCAACTGAATGCGGAATTGGTCCAGTGAAGGAATTCCATGACAACATGAGGCGCCGCAAACTTGCTACTCTTCCAATCTCCACTGTGATTTTACCATATAAGTTGTTGTGGTGCAGAAACAAGGTCTGTAATTTGGATGCGTTGCTGACCTCTGGAGGGATGCTTCCAGCGAGGGAATTGTTTTGTGCGCAGAATGATGTGATCTCTGGCCAATTCATGAACAGATCAGGAGGAATGGCCCCAGTGAGCTTGTTTCTTGAAACATCAAAAACCCACATGTCATGCATGTTGGAGAGCGAGCGTGGTATCGAACCGTACAATCCATTGGAGGACAGGTTGAGGTACCTCATCCTTTGCCTCATCGATCCCAGACGCAGGGTGTCTGGTATCTCCTCGGACAAGCTGTTCTGCGACAGGTCAAGGTACATCAGGCTGGAGATGTTTGCCGGGATGCTGCCACTGATGTTGTTGTTGTGGAGGTCAACCTTGGTGAGCGCTGAGAATGCAGCCAAGTCTAAGGCACTAAGCGTGCCATGGAGGCCAGCGCTGGGAAGGCTCAGCTCGGCGACATGGCCTGTAGCATCACACATGATGCCGCGCCAGGAGCACGTCGGCTTGGTAGCAAGCCATGAGAGCAGAGGGGATGATGGCTCGTCCCCACCGTTGGCTGGCAGCAACGTAGATTTCCACCGGAGAAGTGAGCCTGCTTCTTGCTCTGTACCATAGGATGTGGATGTGCAGAGCAACAGAAGGAAGGCTTGCAGGAAACTTGATTGTTTTCTTGCTTGGAGCGCCATTGCTAGATGCTGAAGGTTCTCATGTTCTTGTCCACACAAGCAATAAATGGATCCGCTCTGAGTGGGCGAACCTAGACACCTAGATCCAAAAAAAGACACCTAGATCCACAGTGTGGTACAATATCAAGTCAAGCAATAAATTCAATGACAAATCCTACTGGCAGAGTCAAGGCACGTGGGAGCCTTTAGTCAGGTGTTCACACAACAGCCTTCACAGGGCCCATTTCGTACTGTAGCACCTCTGGCTGCACCCTCAATCCCCATCAACCCAAAATGAAGAGCTGGTGAAGGCATTTTTTTTCCTTCACGACTCCAGCTACAATATCACACCTCTTAAGGACATGAACATGAACATGAACAGTGGTGAAGCCAAAGCTAGTACTCCCTCTATTCTTTTTTACATGTCATATTAGCTTTGTCCTAAGTCAAACGTTACTATCTTTGTCCATTCATTATAAAAAAATTCTTAAAGTTTCACAACATATGAATTATATACTATGAAATTTAAACATAAATCGCATGTCATGAACCTATCTTTTTTTTAAATCAATGGTCAAAGATACAATTTTTGACTTAGGACAAAGCTAATATGACATGTAAAAAACCGGAGGGAGTATAAGCCTGTCAGGTACCGCCTGTCAAGTGGGCCCAAGCCAGACTGGCCAAAGGAGGAGTCCAACTACTTAAGGCACCCAAGAGCCCCAAGCCAGATCAATCAATTAAATTATCAACCAATTACCTTTACTTACTTGTAAGGCTGTACCGTAGTTACTTTCTTCTTCCCCATCCTTCTCTTCCTCCCCTGTATCTGCTACTTGGTAGTTGAATCTGAGTTGTTTGTTGGCAATACTGTTGGGGTTGCTAACAAAGCCATGCCAAACAAGCTCAAAATATTGTCAGGTGGAACCATATGGCCTCTATGATGAGGTTTAAGACATGTCAGTCCCAGTTTGATTTAACCTTTTGACACCGATAGCAGCAAACCTTTCGGGCATTTGGTTTTTGACACGAGACACCAAAATGTATAAGGAGAGGGGGGGGGGGGGCAAGCAATTTTCTCTATAGGTAACATGCAACTGTTTCATGATTCTAACAAAGCTCATGTACATGAAAGCATCTTATATGACCTTAATCTCCTTGAGCCAAGCTGTGTGTAGTGGGCAAGGATCTGGCTTTCCTGCTGCAAACGCCTTCTCGGTAAGGGAGTAAAACCAACCATTCCTCCACTTGAACTGCTCCATTCAAATTAACATATTTAATTTAGCAGGGAATAAATAATGTCTGGGCTTAACTTCTCAACAGATCATCATTGGTAGGACTTGCCTCTTTTACAGCTGTGGGGAAGTGTGCCACAGCCCTAGAGTAAGCACAAAGCCGCTCCTCTATGCCTTCGTCGAATGTGAGCCCTCTCTCTGCAGCTGCAGCCGATGCTAATTCAGCTATCAGGTTCGCAACCTACCAAGATAACGATGCAGTTCAATCTCTTGAAAAAAAAATCCATGCTTCTAAGTGATAATTGGACGAAAGATAGCCAATGATTTGGACTGACTGTAAAAGATTCATGACAGAACAAACCTCAGATCGGTAATCTTTTTCCACCACACCAACAGTAGCCCCTGGATGCCGAGCACCAACAAGCATGAAAGCTGAAATCCATATCAACTTCTCTAGCATCTGCTTCTGAAAGGCTTCCTTTTCAAGCACCTGATGGGGTAGGTTGCAGCACAAATACATAATTACTACAAATGGGCATACTTCAAAGTTCAAATACTTGAACATGCAAAAAAAAAGAGAGTAAATGCAAGGATCATCAATAGACAAACATGAAAGCAGTACATTACTATATTTTCCTATTGCAAGATAATTTTGGTGATGAACCATAACTCCATGAGCTCACTGACTTTGGTAATTTTCATCATTATGGTTATTACAATGTTATTTTAAGCTGGATTAGGCATAAGGAATAATAGATTGATTACAGAGAGGATATGATGTTATAGGCAAGGATGACCTAAGGTTTACAGAAGTAGAACCAATCAATGTTGATCCTTACCTAATCAAGATCAATTTATTTATCCTAGCCATATGGGTGCTAGTGCCCAACAGGGGCACACAGGCCCAGCAAGAGGAACCAGACAACAGTCCTAGAGGCTGCCGTACCCATTGTCTAACAGTTATGACTTATGACAAGTAAATGCACAACTTTCATGATTTGAGTAATATATTACTTGCACCTACTATGTAATACAGTGTGCAGAAATAAGGAGGTTCCTGCAAATGTAAAGGCACAGACCATGATTTTCTCAATTATTATCTTTGGTGCCTTTTTTTTAGAATGGACATACTCTTTTCCCTACTACTCACATCTTATAATAGGGAGAGAACATTTTGATGCCTCGAACAAATTTTGATAGGTTGAAAATAAATAACGCATAGGAAAGGAATCAGATTTATTCTAAGTTTTGTCTGACACGATTCAACATAAGGTCTAATAAACCTTTTGCAAGGCTCGCACAAACAGTTCTTTTGAGTACATATTGCACCTTATTATGAAAAGTAAAATAAACTATGAAAATAACCAACATGGGAATTTATGGATGAACGGAATACAGAACTTCTGAAGCAAATGCTCATAACCTCACCTTGCAGGTAAGTCCGCCGTTTTGCAGGCGGGCAGCCACTGCAGGAGCCCAGCTGCCAAATGCAGCAGTCAACCCCTCTGGGTTGGTATCAGTAATCCCATCGACTGGTGGCTCTCCAAGCTTTGATACAGCGAAGTAGGCCAAGACCTGGTTTGCATCCACTAGGCCCTTGCTCTCGAACCATGGATCCAGCATTCCATTCTGGAAGAACACCAAATCTGCTGCAATATTAGCTCACAAGTCCCAAGATGCAGCAACACTACGCAAAAATGGTAAACAATGCTGTAGTTAGCACGCATAAGATAGAACCTGGCAGATCATTTTTGAAGTGACTGGAAGCGAAGCCATACCAGAAGGAACGCTTCAGAATCAAAGTAAATGCTCATTTAGTGAAAAGTTCATATCAATGTGACCATCCTAAGAGGTTAGTTTCTTCAAACTACATTGATGGCAGAGATTGTTTACTTTTTTTTTCGCAATCGGGCCATTCACCCGTATTGCATTAAGAGGCAGAGATTGTTACCAAACTTACATATTTCAGGAAAGCTTCTATCTATGTAATGATACCATGTGCTTGTGAGTGGATGCACACTGGATCTAACTGTTAGAATTTAGAAACAAGAAAAAATGTTACATGATTTCCCTGAGTTTGCCAATCCATCAATAATCACAAGTTCAACTGCTAAACCTTCCATTTGTAAAATGGATCCAACTCCAACCTCCTTTTTGTTACTTACACCATGAGGGTATCAATTATTATTGTCTCATTGGAATTGCATGACATCACACCCCTGTTGTGCAGAGTGTACATGATAAAAAACTGAACTGAGTAATCCAGCTCAATTTGTTCAATTTCAGACACGGTTTAACTAAAATGCAAGCTGGATGCACGCGTAGACAGACCTGATCGCACACAAGCAGCGGCACAGAACGAACGCGAGCTCCAACTGGCAAATGCAAAGCGCCCACCCAAAAGCACATCCCCCGGGAGAGCACAGGCAGACGAGGTGGGAGGAGTTGGAGAGCACGTACCGCGCCACCGCGACTTGGGGGTGGCCTCGAGCACGGCGTCCAGGTCGTCGTTGCGCGTGCACACCAGTATCGGTCCGGGCGCATCGTCGGGCACCTTCTCGCCGCGGCCCACGAGGACGTCCCCTCCCGGCGGGCCCATGGACAGCAGCGCCTGGCCTACGCGGCCGCCGCCGACCACCACGGCCGGCTGCACCGCCGCCGTCGCCATCGCCGCGGAAACCCTCGCGATCCTGCGAGCCGCCGCGGAGCTAGACGAGGGGGAGGAGGGCAGGAGACGGCGCAGGGGAGGCGACGGCAGCAGCGGGGTGACGGAGACGGCGGCTTTGAGGACCATCTCGAAGGGAGAGTGGGGTGGAGGAGTAGGAGGAGTAGAGGGGGGGAAGTGACGGCGTTTGGTTTTGGAGCTGGGGTGCCGTTAGCGCGGTAAAACGGGAACCACCCGATTCGGGATGTGCTTATCTTGTCGGTTTGTGGTCGATGTATGATGGGCCGTACCGTGCCAGGCGTGTACTAACCTGGAATGGGCTTTTCACGTACGGAGTACTCCCTCCTCACAGTATGTTCTCTAGAATATGGCTAGGCCCTGTTTAGTTTGCTAACTTTGCACTTGTAAAATTGGCAAAAACACTGTTGTCGACAATGTAGCATTTTATTTCTATTTGATAAAAATTGTCCAAACATTGACTAATTAGATTTAAAATATTCATCTCGCAAAGTACAACCAAACTGTGTAATTAGTTTTTAATTTCATCTATATTTAGTACTTCATGCATGTAACGGCATTTTGATGTGACGGAAAATCTTCTTTTTATATTGTAAATTTGCTGTTAAATTTAGGGAACTAAATGAGGCTCCAGTGTTTTTCACAAAATCAATTTTAGCACGGCGGCTGCATGCGTCTCCTGTTGTTGTAGACACATTTTAGCCCTCTTTGGTACAGTTGCGCGTGGCTTTGACTTTACTGATAACTAGGTGAATTCCTCATGCATTGCTGTTGGAATTGTATGGACTAATTCTAAAAGTATTGTAGAACAAAATTATAAGAAATCACAAAGAACGAAAAGAGAAAATGATTAATTGAATTGCCTTGTCTTGTTCACGATAGGTTGGCTAGCTTGATCAACATATTTGTTATTTCGGTAACCTTGGGCCTCGGCCTTCGTGTGACGGAGTGCCTTTGGACCCCACACATATTCACAGACCCCTAAAACACATATTGACAGATATTAATTCGCCCTGTTCGCTTAGTCGCTTCTGGCTGGCTGATTCTCGCTGGTGCTGATTTATTATGAGAGAAAAATACTGTTTAATCGCTGGCGGGTAAGTGCTGGTAGTTTAAGTGAATAGGGCGATTGTATATCATATACTATCAAAAATTGTCATTGATTCTCCGATATCTACTCGACCGGTGCACCTGGTGATATATAGCGGTCTCCTGCATCTGTTGGGGAGGGGCCCTCCAGGCTCCTCGATGGCTCATGCATGGCGGCGTAGATTGTCTGACTTGCAGGAGGTAAGTTACGGCTAACTTACTCTCTGTTCGATGCCACTCATTCAACATCCAACGGTTGATAGAAGGGTACCTTTCCCATCTCTTAGTTCCCAGCCCAAGTGCACTTCATGGCCCAAATAATACCCAGCTCAGTTTTTTTATTATTATAATTAACCCAGCTCATGTTGGAATAAGCTCATGCGGACTTTGGCACCGCTGCAGCTGAGCTCATGTCAAAGTCAAAATTCAGTTAAAGTTCACAGATGGCTAATTTTACATGCATATACATGCCTATGTTTCAGAGATTTATGTTTAAGGACTATGACATAATCCAATTTAATATGCTTGCAAAAAAAATGCATTACAATATATTTAACGAAAAAATAGGTTCAGTCTAATTTCATAAAAAATATTAGAGTACTCCAACAGACTCAAACTATAAATTAGTTTAGATTACAGTTATGAATTACTCCCTCCGTTCTAAACTAGTTGTTTTTTTTCCTTGCTGCAAGTTTGACTCGATGCGTAGAAAATGCGTATACACATGACACTAGTAGTTATGTAGCACAACTATTTATATAAATTTAGTTAAAGTTATTTTCCAAAAAGCAAAAAATGATAGTTTTGAGGCAGAGGGGAGTATTATTTATTACTCCCTCCGCCTAGGAAAACATGCACTTCTAGCGCGCTATTATGTTTCAGTATATCAACTTTGATTAATTGTAGATAAAAAACTATAAATGTTTATAATATCAAATAAATATCATTACATTGATCATGGAATGTTTTTTTGTTTGAACAAAGGGAGTATAAAAAAGGATAAATAGTTCAAATATCCATAATATTATATCTCTTATTGTTTTTATTTATAAAAAAGATAAGAGGTACGTACACAACCGAATGTGGTGACCATGATTCCATCCGACGGAGAAAACGGAATACGTAGATAAATATTTTCTAACTGAGAGAAAAAACAGACGGTTCCATATGGCCAAGACCGAGTCACTTTACAGTTTATTTTGAGTATTTAGAGCATGTAACTATTGAAAATACTTTGTAAAATTGCTCATTTAATACTGCTATGTAAACATACTTAGTAAAACTTTCAGTAATGATATGTTCCACATAGTATAACTCTCAGCTGGGTTGTATTTGGGCTAGAATTACAGCTGAGCTTTGTTGTTTGATGAGGTGAAAAAGTTGTTTTCTTTGTCATCCGTTGGATGAGGTATGGACCGCATCAGACATAGGGTAAGTCAGCTGTGACTTACCT
>DXKC01004747.1:0-10932 GCA_031170775.1 Cymbopogon citratus
ATTGGTATACTGCTTGTATTAGCCTTGCAGACTGAAGCATTTATTCAGGTAACCGTATTTACAGTGTTCACATGTATGCGACGTGTTCCATTATCTAAAAGAAAAATGTATGCCACGAGGCAACAAGAACTCACACAAGTTTGAAGAGAACTAAAGGGGACGAAGCGCTACTAAAACTACGATTGTATCATATCCCCTATGCTGTTCATCAAGTGTCGTAACAATCCTCTCTTAATACATGGTACAGTAGATCTTGTTCTCCTCGCACAACACGTGTATCTTTGTATCTTTGAGCCTAGTTGATCTATTTGTAAAACCCATGTCCAATGATGCAGCAGCACAAGTGAAATGTTGCACGCTCATGCTGCTCCAGAAAAGGAGTGCCGCTTCAAATATCATTGGCGTGCACGACCTGTTGCTGGTTTGCTCCTTCTTGGTTATCCAGAGGCATGTACTGAGCCATGATGGCACGGATCTCCGAATCCATGTAACTCTGGTGAAATGATGACGAAGATTTCAGTAACAAATGCATCATTATTACAGTAACAACTAGCAAAAGTCCTAAATGCGATGTGACCACTTGCACATAAAGATCAAAGGGTAGAGAGGAGGAAACTGAGAAATTGGGAGTTGTTTTACCCTTAGCCTGTATTTGTACACAGCGTATGCTCCAACCCCGGCAAAAACAAGTCCAAAGAAAATAACCCAGAGGAAGCTCCAGCCAACAGTAGTGGTAGTTCCCTCTTTGCCTGCACATCATTTAGAAATGGTAAGTATAATAATACAATAAAAGATGAAATGAATGGTGGGTAACTTTTACTTGTGCAAAATATCTTAGAATATCCATAGGCTTATCTATATACACGTGCATATAACTGACATGGCATCTACTTAGATAGACCCGAAAATCACATCGATGAAAAACGGGGATGATTATGCCATTTGATTTAAGCAATCCTAAAATATAGAGGATATGGTTAAAAACAAAAAAAAAGTGTAACAGGCAAGAATCTATTGATAAAATCTGCTATTCTTGTCAGCTTCACTAGTAGTGACACAGAACTGCAATGAAACTTCTGTACACGAAAATAGGTTTACAGTTCATGGAATAAGCAGCTCCAGGGATTACATTGTAAAGTCTATGCAACATCAAGCAAATTTTATTTTGAAATAATCACTGTGTATTAAGCAACTAGAGCATAATTGTGTTATTCAGAATTTAACAGATGATTGAGAGCATTTATTTTTTTTCCATCATTTAAAAGGAATAAGACCAACCATCTCAAACAATACTTCTCATCTGAAAAGGTGCTTGCAAGGAAAATACGAAGAGACAGAATTAGATGTCTATGTAAAAATTACAAGGTCCAGCTACTCACTGATGCAAGTGTCATGCTCCCTCATGTATAGCATATTGTCATCACCACAGCTGCACTCATAGCTTCCCCATGTATTCTTGCAGCTGCAGCCCTTGCACTGACAGTAACTTTTCTCTTTGCATTCATCAATGTCTGCAAATAATAAGTAGATTAAAATAGATGAAAAATATAGTCTGCATTATTCAACCATCCGTAGCAGGTACTCCCTCCGTCCCAAAATAAATGTCATTCTCGCTTCCCGAGAAAGTCACGTTTTCAAAATGCCGGCAATTATATATTAAAATATATAAATATTTATGTTAAGTAATTAGTATCATTGAAAAGATTTTGAAGTCTAGTTTTTTTAACAAATTTATTTAAAAATATAAATATTGCACATATTTTCTACAAACTTAGTCAAAGTTGAGAAAGTTTCACTGACACGCATCCCATAACGACGTTCTTTTTGGGACGGAGGGAGTAAATTTTACTCTAAGAATTCCAATGGAAGACTATGCTCAAAAAAAAAGAAGCTGTCTTTGATAAATAAATATGTGATGTGCTAAACCAATATGCAGGACCAATGTACAGTGATGGCGACGTAGAGAGTGGAATGGGCATATAATATAACTTTTAGGTCTCAGCTCGGGCAATCAGTATGGTGTTGGATTTGGATCAGAGATGCTTTAGTGGCATCCAAAACAAATACAGTGGGACGACTGTGAGGCTGAATTTTCTAGGGTGTGAGAGTGCCATGAGAAAAGATGGGGCCCTTTGGGTTCCATGCGGGACAAGAAATGATTGGCTTTTTTCAAAATCTGATTAGTCTCTCTGGCTGTTGGTGATTTCTTACAGCAAAAAAATTGATTGTGCACAAGGGAAAGGTCATGGGTGGAAAATTTTCTACTGCGGTTGCAAGGAGGCTGGAGGCAACTATGACTGAGTGATCTTCAAATCACTGTATCAATAGTTGTACTTAGTTTGTGATATGTAATGTTAGTGTATTTGGATTTGCTCATGGTTTCAGTGGTAGCTGGTTGAGCTGAACCTTGCGTTTTGTTATCTCTGTGTCCCTTGGATTTCCTAAATTTGTTAGGATACAGTTCTTAGAATGCAAGGTATTTCCTTTGGTCCACTGAATCTTGTGTTTTGTTATCAATTTCTGCCCCTTCAAAACAATGTTGAATTGAAGGCTGTAAACAATTACTTTCTGAATGATACCTTCACAACTTTTTTCTCCATCACCCCTGAAACCCACTGGACATTTACAACCTTCAGATACTTCGTTCTGCAGAATTCCAAATTTAGCTTTAACAATGTAAACAAACTGGAAAGCAAAAGGCAAATGTCTCAAGACAACATTTACTTACTGAGCAGGCAGAGATTGTCTTCCCATCTTTAGTTTCCTGCCAGCACCCTCCATTATTGATCTCACACCTACCAACACCGGAAGCTGACAATGGCAAATTTCAATTCAATCAGTTGCATTCTCAAATATCAATTAACATATACTCTATCTGATAAGATGGTATTCATGCAATAGTAAAATACCACATAGTAACGCAAACAACACTGATTTACAAATTACAACTACCTACATTCTATTTTACTTATCCTCATAAAATGAGTGTGTAGTCAACATTTTAAAACTTGAACCACTGATATACATGAGCATTTAAATTTTTATCACATGATAATAATACTAGGGATTTATCATCAAACTGTTTTCATGTCGTTTGTATATCAATAATATTTGTAACATGTAATAATCAGGAAAAGAATAACAAATGCATTGTAGACGATGCATGCAATCTCCAAAATAATGAGAAAAGAGAATGAAGGTAGCAATAATCATTATCTGATCAAAAAAAATTTCCATTGTACTGCAAGCAAATTCATAGAGTACCTTCACAATGGGTATATCCATCACCAACAAATTTTACACCTCTCACAATAGGGCACTCACAAACACGCCCACGGAAGGTATCCTGCATTCTCACGTAACGCAATTAGAACTTCTTACCAGACAAGAATTGAGGGATAAGACATGCATCAGCAGCATACATGGCAGTTTAAAAATGTACCTTGCATGCAGTAACATTATTAGCTTGATCCAGCCAGCAACCCCCATTGTTCTCCAAACACTCATTTGTTTGAACCTCTATATAAGATAAAAAGAAGGAAATACAAGAGTAAATGTGACATCAGATAAGATCTACTAAGAGATATCTGCAGTAAAATGAAATCTTACAGACCTTCGCTCAAACAAACAGCAGGCTCGGTTGTCTCCTCGAATCCCTGAACAGATCGCTTTCAGGACAGCAACTTTGTCCAGCTTACCTGAAGAGAAAAAACTAAATGTGACACAAACAACATTAGGCCAAAAAAAGATAGGCACTACAAGATAGTAGACTGACCTCTGTATTGCCTGTTGTTGATGACAAGGGTTGGTAGTATTGTGACATCTCCCCTTTTATCATGACCAATCTATATAACAAAAGCAGAGAACTAAGTATACCGCAGATTGCTGAAAATATGTAAAGCATGTAGCATTTATTAAAAAAAAATGTTACTCCCTCTCCATCTACAAGGCTTATCTGGTTATTAGTTAGTTAGGATAAACCTTTGGCCAACAATTACTCTACTATTATCTCCATCCCAAAAGAAAAATCACAATCTAGTTTTGTCCTAAGTCAAACTATCTTATGTTCGACCAAGTTTATAGAAAACATAATGATATTTATATTACCAACTAAGTATCATTAGATTCATCATGGAACATATTTTCATAGTATACTTATTAGGTTTCATAAACATTGACAATCTTCTCTACAGACTTGGTCAAACTTAAAATAGTTTGACTTAGGACAAACCTAGAATACATGTTTTCTGTGATAAAGATAGTAATACAGAATTTTATCACACCAAATTGATATTATTAGATCCACATTTAAAGAATGCTTACTTATGATTATGATTCTGTATCACATAAATGAAATGTTACTGGAGTAACAATTGGTCAAACCCTTGTCGAAACAAATACACCTTATAAAAAAAACAAGGAGGGAGTACTATTTATGAACAGTCATACTTGGGAATCTTGTTCTGCCTTTAAAATTTCATTTTCCTCATTGGCTTCAGGGTCGCCAACACACTTATTTATCTTCTCAATGTCCAATCCTGTAACAGGGAATTGACACATTGAATACTTAATTGGCAGCAACTTAGTCAATTAGTTGTATGCTACAAAAGAAAAATAGATGGAACTAGCTACCAAGATACATATTAGTAACAAATTAGACATACCAAGTGACTTGATAACATCGCTGGCACATTCATGATTATATTTCTTCTCCTTCATTGGGCACCTAAGTGCGAAATCATGCACATAATCCCACCACAGCCATGGCTTTCCTGTCTCATTAGCAATCTTGAATACACAAATTTGATGTAGATTTTGAACCACGACATTTTTTCCATCATATCCTTGGCTAAAATCCTGCTCTGGGTCTGGTGCACAATACCTTCCATGATTGATGCACTGTGATTTGCATTGCTTGCTATCGACAAAAGCTTCTGGACAATACCATGTGATATAATGAGGAGTAAACTGAGTGTAACCCTTTTTCTCAAGAATTTGTGCAGTTCCTCTAAAGTCCCTCACGAAGTCCATTTGCATATCGCATTTAGGACCACATTCATCATTACTGTTTGTCCAGAACTCATACTCTACACGCTCATCGGGATGGGGAAGGGATTCTCTCCAGTCCAGAAGAACGCTAAGCATATCACCATTTTCCGCGGATTTCTTAAGGCTTTCCCCCAATTTCTTTGTTATAAGCACTGAGGGAATAGTGATGTTTTCTAGGTGCTCTTTGCCTTCTTCTGGGTTGTCCATTGTAATTAGAGGTTCCGTCTTGTCATCCACAACAAGAACAGCGGCAGCTCCAGCGTTTTGTGCATTCCATGCCTTGGTTGTGAAGAAGCATTCTGTTCATTAAAAAACATAATAGACTCATTAGAACAAGCTTTCTTCAGTCATGAGTAAGAATCCCTGTAATGTGCACCAAAGAGAACTTTATGCGCCCAAACAATCCAAGAAATGTAACAGCTTTCATGAATCAGTTGTGCCTTATTTGCGATGTGAAGCACTCCAAAAAAAATGAATAAGATGTGAAACACACATGGAGTACTTCTGAGTTCCTATTTCCAACTTTAAATATGAAATATGTGAGAAATATATTTTTCTGAAGTTAAAAGTACAATATGAACCTTAATTTACTATTTGAGGTTCTGCAGCACGCCAGTTTGAAGATGTGCCATGTACAAAATTGTGACATGTGAGCAGATTCTGGATCTGACATGTGAGCAGATTCTGGATCTGACACCACAGGAAGCAAAGCTAAACCAATATTCAAATAATTTCAACAGAACATGGTATAGTCCGTACGTGGATAAGTAGGTAGAATTAAGGTATGTATACTGATAATTGGTGGTCGTGCAAAATAAGCATCACTTCAAATTTGTCACTGATCAAATATACCATAAAGACAGTCAAAGCTAGTTAAGTTAAATATCCGTAGTATCATCTCATACAAATTGAAAAACATAATATTCTTAAAGCATCCTCAATTTTGTATTCCCCTAAAGCACTAATGAACTGCTCGCCAAATACGAAAGTATCCTGGACCAGAGATATAACTGCAGGATCACAACTATAGCTATTTCAAGGGAATGGAAGCCCAAAATAGAAAAGTCAAACAACACACCTCAGAGTAGGGAGTCTAGCTAGCAGCTCATAACTGAACGGTAATTAATGCTAGGAAGTAGTAGAAGCTAGAACTGAACGAATCACGATAAAATCCGGTTCACTAATTTGAGCAACCAATTTCGGCAGACCAGGTGGACAACCAAAAAATAGGTTTCCAAAAATAACTAGCGCGCGCGACTGAATGGGAAGCACCAAACCCCCTAAAAAACAGTCCAGGATAGACAGAGGAGTCAAGGAGGTCACCTCCGCGGTCGACGAGGACGAAGTTGGGTCGTCCCCCAGCCTGCTTGGGCTTGAAGGAGATGTCGAACTGGTCGAAGCTCTGGCACGCCTTGCGGTTGGACTTGGGGTACTGGACCCATCCGTGCAGGGTGCCCCCGTACTGCGGCACCCCGAAGTTGCCGATGGCGCACTCGTACTTGCCCTTGAGCTCGTCGGGGGACGTCACCTGGATGCTGTTCTTCTCCACCACGAACCTCCCCGCCGCCGCGTCCGCCAACGCCAGCGCCACCACGGCCAGCAGCGCCAGCCACGCTGCCTTCCCCCTCATCATGCTTGCCCCTGCCCTGCCCCCGATCAGCGCACCGCCCTCCTACAGAACCTCAGCGTCGCTGATATAGCAGAAACCCCCGTGCCAAGCCGGCTGGAAATTTCGATTCCTTGGATTGGAAGGACGCGAAGGGGAACCACCGAACCAGCGATGGGAAGATCGATCGATCCAATAGACGGAGGGGGAGAAGCGGAGATGTCCACGGGGCGGAGCGGCGCAGATCCGCGGGCCTAGCGAGAGAACGACCCCTCGGCGACAGTGGAGGGACCAATTGGAGGCGGCCGGCGAGATCTAGCCGAGGCCGATCGGCTGCTGCTGGGTGGGAAGGGGATGCAGCAGGCGTTGAAGCGACGCCTTCCTCCGCGCCGCGCGCGGGTGAAGTCGTCGGCTGCCTTGCTCTGCTCTGTTCTCGTCGCACCGTCCAAGCAGAGCCCAGCCAAGCAAGTAAACCGAACCGGAACCACACGCGGATCGGACGGACGGTGACTGTGCTCGTCGCGACGCGGGTGGCCGTTGGATCGGCGATGGGTGGGCCACGCCCAGGGTGCCGTACTTGTGGTTGTGGGGGTGACGATGACTTGAGGCTCGTGCTCGTGCGTGCGTCACGGCTGCTAGCCTGCTGCAGCGTGAGCTCGGGGATCGCGCCGCGTGCACGGTCAAGACTGGTGATTGGTTAGTTTTGGTTTTCTTGCTTGGGAAAAAATCTACAGCTTCGAGATTCGAGCTTGTCAAAGTCTCGTGCTCCCCGGCTCAACTGTCCAAGGAAAAATTAACGGTGGTTATGGGTTCCGTGAAAATCTACAAAAATCAAGTTTATTTTTGGACTCCACAGTTTTGTAATCTACTTTGGCGAATCTGATATAGAAAAAAAAAACTTTGTAGAGTAGCATTTGTTAGACAATAGCTGTGTTTATAGGGCACTTTGAATTGTTTATGCAATTTTTAACGTGCACGTCTAGGATGAAAGTCAACAAAGACAGGCGAGGCAGCGCTGGGGCAGCCAAACAAGGAGACTATTATTAGCGGAGTAATTTACAGCAGCTTTGCTTCACGGAGAAGTAGAAGAACTCCATACTGATACAAGCTCATCACATCGACATCGAGTTATCGAGACCCGTTCTAAATTTCCTTTCAATATTTCGTCAACTGTACTGATAAGAATCAGTCGCTGTCAGAGTATACTGCACCTCAATGAGATTGCAGACAAATTTATTTAGCCAACGATGCGGACGTGCAGCCGTGCCGCATGGAACACGCCCGATTTTCAGTTTTATTGTAGTTTTGCAATCTCCGTGGTCCATTCTTCGATGCTGGGCCGGATAGATACTCATCGCCTCGTCATCTCATCTGTCTCTACCCCGGAACAGGTAGCATATCGTGTGTGTGTGTGTGTGTGTGTGTGTGTGTAAATTTTTTTTCGAGACCCACGCAGACACATCAATATATAGTATATGGTAACAAAATTAATTTAGAGTTTAGAACGCGTTATTTTCATAGTTCTAGATATGTATTTTTCCTAGGATGTCGTTATGATATTGCTAGTAATTGTACATTTTAACCGTGTTGAACAACGTTATTAACTAGTACAAGAATTTAGGCTCAAACAAAATTCTTGTCCATGACTGGTTTTTTGCCAAAGCAGAACAGCTCCACGTCTCGCTTGCTTTCTTTATCGATCTATATATCGTCGGCTCACCGTGAAATCGATAAGAATAGGTCAATTTTTCTTTTGTCAGAGAGCTCTAGCATATTTTTTTATTATTTTCCATGATGCTATCGATGTAGTGGGCTGGTGGCACACCGAAAAAGCAAGCAGTCGATCGGTGTGCTCATGTGGATGTGGTGATCGGAGTGACGAAGTTGACAAGTCTGTTAAATGTCAATGTCAATCTCGATAACAATCTGTGGGGATCTATACAACAGAAAGGTAGAGTGATGTTCATTCGGTCTGACGAATATCACATACCATTTCTTGGTGTGTCATGCGGAGCACAACTAGTGTCAAGTAGGGGAATCCAGTATGATGTTGATGATGAGAGGTACAATATCCTATAGTGGAGAAGAAATAGGAGATCTGGTGTAGAATCTCTTATATAAGGGGAACCTCGGGTGTTTTTTTTTTTTTTGAAACTACCTCGGGTGTTTTATGAGAACACAAAAATAAGTTCTTGATCAAAACAAACAGCTCACATTACTAAAAAAAAATCAAACAGCTCACAATGGGCTATAGCATGAATGCCTTGGGCCTGAGCGCCACCCAGGGCTAGGACATGCCCACATGGCGGCCCGTGGGCCGTAGGAATTCCGCTAATCCACCCAGGCACTCCGTTTCCCTAAAAAAAGTAGTCAGACACTCCGCTAATCCACCCACTAGTCACCGATTTCTCAAAAAAAAAAAAAAACAGTCACTAACTCTCCGTGGCTCCATTTCACGAATCACACAGCCGACATTCCGATAAGCCCCTCCAGCTCCAGGTTTTTTTAAGAAACACCCCTCCGGCAGGTGGGTTCCACGCACACGCACTGGTGCAGTGCACCGGTCCTCCTGTCGTCAGCGACGTGGCGGCAGCCATCGCAACATCATCTCACATCACACACCAATGCTCGCCCCGTCTTTTCAGAGTCGTCTGCCGCCTCATCAACGCCAGCGCGCACAGTCGCACAGGACAGGAGATCCATGCTGTCTGGGAGGAGCTGAATGGAGCTTCTCACTGCGGCCTCGTTTAGTTTTCAAATTTTTTTTTTCTAAATTCACTGTGTAAAAAGAAGATTTCCCGTCACATCAAAATGTCGGTGCATGCATAAAGTACTAAATGTAGATGAAATTTAAAACTAATTGCACAGTTTTGTTGTACTTTATAAGACGAACATTTTGAGCCTAATTAGTCAAAGTTTGGACAATTTTTACCAAATACAAACGAAACGCTACAGTGCGCATTTATTGCTGCAGGAACTTTGGGTGTCCAAATTTTGCCCGAACTAAACAAGGCCTACAGTCCCGGACGGTGTTATCTATCGTCTGGCCGACCGCGTTGTTTGGTCCATTGTTGTGCTTTTGCTCTTCCATATTGTTCCATGCATGAGCGACCACTGATTTGATCAAGAGACGCCGCCATTAATCGATTGTGAAACACGCCAGGTTTGGTTGAAGCTTGAAGGAGATCAAACCAAACACGGCCTTTAATTTTGGGTAAGCTATTCCTGCTTTTTTGTACAACACCTCAAGCAACTGAGGATTCCGTCATGGCGACGTCGTGATGTAGGTTTGGAAGAATCTAAGCGTCCGGGTTTATATATGAAGCAGTCAAGCAGAAAACAGACGTACTATACATTTCTCATTTCTGCTGATATATATTGTCTCCTGATCTTCAACACTTCAAGACGTGAGTGCGTACGTGACACTTGACACATCACACATTTATATATTGTCTCCTGATCTTCAACACTTCAGGACGTGAGTGCGTACGTGACACTGACACATCACACATTATGGTGTGCTTCACAAACTAACAAGCCATGGATCTTGGATCACCACGCCGATCGAATCACAGGTCCGTGCGTTTCACGGGCAATATGCCGCACACCTACCACAAATTCCTTACTAAGGATCCAGTCTAAACATGTCGTCGTCGTCGTCCTCGCCGCCGCCAATGCTCCCGAGCGATCCCACCACGAAACCGAGGCTGTTCGGAGGAGACGGCGGGAAGCTGGCGGTGCCTCTGCTGCCGCCGCTTGCCACGCCACCAAGCACGCCGCCACGGTCCGGCGCCGGCGCCGACGTCACCACCCCGGCCGAGCCCACGACGGCGCCGATCAGTTCGTGATCCATCTGCATGAACGAGCCGGCCGACGAGCTGAACACGTCGTCGCTGGTGCACCACGACGACGTGGACAGCTGCTGATCAGCAGCAGCTGCGCTCCCGCCCATCGCCAGCTGGTAATGCGACGAAGAGACGCCGGCGCTGGCCGCGGCTGCTGCGTTTGCGTCGTTGGTGGTGCCGAAGCTGATGAGGTTGTTGGCGTGGCCGAGCTCGGCGGCAAGGGCGGCGTGGTCGATGATGAGCGGGATCGTCGAGGGGTCCCGGCACGTGTGCTCGCCGTAGTAGGTGACGACGAACTTGGACGTGTCCGTGTCGCAGCGCTGGACCTGCCTCTTGGCGCCGCAGCCCTGGTCTGTCTTGTGCGTGCACCTGTAGTAGCTCCTGCAAGCAAACACGTTCCGGGTCCATGATCTCTGTTCTGTAGATCCTTTC
>DXKC01004750.1:0-13137 GCA_031170775.1 Cymbopogon citratus
GCATTCAACAGCGATGTGGTCGATGGTCTCCGGCAACTGGTCGCATAGGAAGCAGACTGCCGGCGCGTCCAGCCCGTGTCTTCGTCTCCTGTCTGTCGTCCAATGCCGTCTTTGAATCGCCAGCCAGAGGAACATTTTGACTCTTAACGGCGCCCCCCTCCATGCTCATTTACTTGGCAGATAAGCGAGACAATGCAACTCAGGTCGGGACATCGCTTAGTGTACCCACCGCCGGCGCAGCAAGGAGGTCACCGTCGTCGTCGGCCCCGGCATAGCTCAGAGGACAGGATCAGCAGCCTCCCTGAGGACCTGCTCCTCGAGGTTCTCGCCCGTCTCGAGTCTCCAGCTGAAGCTGCACGCGCCGGAGTTGTCTGCCGCTGCTGGCGCAGCCTCTGGACCAAGCTTCCGGAGGTCATATTTTGGTGTGCCAAACCCCTCTTTGTGAAGTCAGTGCTTGCCAGGATCACCCGTCCATCGCTGAACCTCCTCGACATCACTTTGTGGGGAGAATGGTACGACGAAGAGTGGGCTGATCAGGTATCCTTGCTTCTTTGCGGCGCCGTACGGTTGTTGCCGGAGAAACTCACCATCTCTGTGCTGAAGTGCCCCCTAACATACTACAATGTCGAGCTTCCTTGCTTCGAACGCACCTCCTACCTTAGTCTTGACTTGTTTGGCAGCCTCCCAATCACATTGCCAGAGTCCGGCGAGTTCACTGCGCTCAAGAGCCTTTATCTGAAATCATGCTGCATTGACCTTTGTGCCCTGCTCCCCCTTTGCCCGTGTCTGCGCATCCTGAATGTCAAGGATCTCAGAATTGACATGGTGATTGTTCAGTCGCTGTCACTTGAGGACTTTGGTTTGGAGGCAACAAATTACGATATCAGCCGCATTGAGATCACGGCCCCAGTACTTAAGAAGGTGATATTGGAGGTCGATGTTGCAAAAGATTTCAGCATGTCCTTCTCAGCTCCAATGGTGAAGAAACTCAGATGGGGTTATTCTTATCCGGGTGTTCCCGTTGGGTTCGGACAGATATGGGATCTCATGGGTATAACGGAGCACGAATTGAATGGACTCCATGCCGTCTCACTGAGAATAAGTTGTGCTGTTGTGCGTATGCTTCTCTTTGAAATTTTTATACCAAAACAATTTATGCTATATGCAGCCAAATGGTTTTATGATTTTCTCTATATGATGAAAGTTTCCTCCTCTGATAGCATTGGGACACTGACTTTGTTGATGTGCAGTATGATCGCATTCTGGATGAAGAATGGGGCATCGCGCGAGTGATAGTTCATCTTACAGTGCCTGTTTTTTCTGTTTTAGAGTTGGATCTCAAAATAGGCGGGCATGCTTTTGGATCAATGATGTTGCATCTGCTCCGGATTCAACCAACTATACAAAAGCTTAAGATGGTCCTAGCACGTGACAAGGTAATCATTCGATCGTTGAAGTATGTAGTTATGTATTCTGATTGACTACGGAATTTTAGATACCAGTGACTAATCGTATTCCAACTTTTCTTTCGGGTACAAGTGTCGTGCCCAGTAAATTGCCCTTGTGAACTGAATTGCAACTGGGGGAGGGAAGATGTCTCTTTGGCTAATCTTGAAGTTGTTGAAATTTATGGCTTTGAAGGAGAAGATGATGAAATCGATTTCCTAAAAATCATACTCCGATGTGCAACAGTGCTTCAGAGATTGTTAATGAGTATTTCTCATGACGTCTCACCAAGTAAAAATGGCTACGAGAAGATCTGTAGCATTATGAAGGAATACCCTGATGTGGAATTCAGTTGTGAGAGGTTTCTTACCCCATGAATAGAAGAATGTTTGTAAATGTCAACCGGTGACATCCTTATGCTTAGTCTCATTGAAGGACTTCATCAGTTTTTTTCTTGCAGCTAAGTTTGGCATTAGATTTCTGTATATGGGCATGTCTTATAAATTTATCGGTGGCCAGTGGACAGAATGTGTCATTGCCAACGATCAAATATCTTACTATTAATGATTTGTATGCCAGATAGTACCATGTATAATAACTAATGTCAGAAACATATTTAAAGGGCCTCCGTACTCGTGTCAAGCACTACTGCACTCTCCCTTCAAGTTGCATTCTTGTTGGCATGTCGTTTACTGGCATTTTGTTAGTTTTTTCTATGTATATAAATAAATATATTACAAGCCGGAGAGCTTTTTAGAGGAGCAATTCTTTGCGCTTTTTTTTTTCTAACACATGCGGATCCACAAGTACTTGAGTCAATGTTTTTTCTTTCTTTCTCAATCCAGCAACAATCTTCTCGCCAAGCCTGCTGGGCTCACTGATATTTCTAATTTTTAATAGTTGCATTCTATGTTCACAAGGTCCTTGTTCTTGTGAACTGTAAACTGGATGGCAGCTGCGAATATTATACACCACGCACAAAAATTTATCTGAAGTAGTGGCCACAGGATTCTGTTGAATTGGTGCGTGCTGATAGTATGACAGTTTGCCTCACTGCAATTTCAGAGGATTTGAAATTGCCGTAGCTCTATTAGGGCAGTCCCAATGCAGACTCTATCGTAGAGTCGAAGCCTATTTATTAGCCTTCTATTTATTGTAATTTACTGATATGGCAGCATATTTATTGAAGAAAGAGGGAGAAAAACTAAGACTCCAAGTCTTATTTAGACTCCAAGTCTATGATAACTTCGAGATAATAAATGTGTTGGACTCTACCATAGAGTCTGCACTGTGAATGCCCTTATGCGTACACTTTTTAATCATGTGTCTAGCGTCTAGCCCTGATACTTGTCCTATCCTAGCTGGTCAAGCTAGTTAACCCAAAAGCAAGGCCGTAATAGAGGCTTAGGTGTGGAAGCTTTCACTTTCTTTTTCCACAGCAAGTTAAAAGATAGTTGATCTGTTAGCTAGCTCCATCCGGCTGACTTCTTTCTAGACAAAGTATACTGATAGTCCCACACTGACACAGTGTAGAATTTAGGCAGCCAAAAGGACCTGATCTCCACCAAACTGATACACTTGTATTCTCAAATACTAACATATCAAAGATCATGCGTACTGGCAGAACCAAACACCGTATATGCCACGCCAAAAAAATGCAATTTAAAGAATAACCGCATGTAGTTGCACAGCCACAACGTCAAAAGAAAGAGCATTTTTTTTTGTGCAAAAACACAAGAAAAAATAGTTAAAAGTGATTTAGCTAATGATTCTCTCCTTTCCACCTTTTACATTTTCATTCTATTACACCAAACCAGGCTGACTGGTGCAAAGACAGCAGACGCTATTGGGCTTCATGTCCACAAAATTTGGCAAGAAAATTATGTCCAAGAATGTGTCAGAAAAAATACAGTGAAACTTACGTATCCGAACTATGTTCCTTCCTATCTACGGTAAACACAACATGCTAATGCTGCGATATATGCCTATGATGTTTACAGCGCAGAATGTATCATGGCATGGCAAAGTAGCCAGCAATTTCTATACTCAAGTTCTATCTCTCTCAAACTCTCTCCGTATGGTCTCTAGCAACATCTCATTCCATATGTCTACTGGTCCTGGCATGCACCAATGCAAACAATCCTGAGGTGGGGGTTTTCCATCTGGCCCTCTCTGTGTCTTCTTGTTTGGGTCAGGACTTCTATACGGGCCAGGATGACCATCAGCCCTGAAGGCAAAGGGTTCAGTGATATCCATCAATTTCAACCTGGAACCGTGTTCCCCCGCATTCTTCACTGCCTTCCTGAAGCCTGCAACCTGCTTTTCATGCATCGCATCGGTAAAGCCATTTCTCACACTTCATCCAAGGGCTTGACCTTTCCAGTGCATGATCCACCAGTGTTCCATGCTCCACCTTCATAATGATCAGGTGACCATGTTCGCACAATAGCTAGGCCTGTGAAATTTGGGTTAGTCGCCACAGCAGTTAGGCAAGTCTCGACAGAGATACCAAAAGCATCCACATTGTTGACCTGCATTTTTCCTGCTTTACGAGGCCACCAAAGCTGCCCTCCAACAACATTCCCATTCAGGATATAGGCTGATTGTTTGGCAAACCAGTGGCCAGAGGAAAGGACAAGTACATCAAACCTTGGGAGGAACTCCATGAAGGTCTCATCAGGAATATCCAGAAAAACCTTATCAATACCCTTAGGTGCAATCCCCACAGCTTCAGTTGACCTGTGCACTAACCAAGAAGACCAGACACGGGCGATAGTTGTTTTAGTTGACTTGAAGAGCCACTTGTGCATCCTTTTGTTGCCTCGGTTTTGTGGGACATCTACCTGTAAAAAGGATAACACCAAATGTTTTAAGACAACAAAGCAGATATATGTTGCCTGACAACAAATGCTACAAATACATCGAATGTAGAAATGCAGAACTGTTTAAGTTGCCCTTCATATAACATTTACTGTATTCTAGGGATAAAAGCTTGTTAAGAAGTGTTCAGTGGAGAGTAATGTCAAAAATAATGAGAAAAGGAAAGCTCCTAATCTTAGTATTAGTCTCTGGAACTCCTAAAAGAACTTCTGAAATAGGAGGAGCCTTATATCCTGATGAAATACACACATTTATCCTGATGGAAGGATCTAGTTATTTTTCAATTCTTTTCTGATCAGTAATAGTTATATTTTTAGAGAAAAGGTCTCCAATGAAATAAAACGATGATGTTTGACCCAGGGTACATCATCATCTGTAAAAATGCCTAGGAATTTGTTTGTACTTAAATAACAATTGTTTGACAGGGCATAAGTTAGTAAAGTAGTCACATAAAGTTAATTGGCACATCGTGATTTTGTCTTAATTACACTACAATGCAAATGTAAGATTCTGAACAGTAGCAGTAGGTATCTCACCTGCCACAGAATGCAAAGGAGGGACTCCATCTGATTCCGAGCAACTGAATCCCCAACAAAAGCAAGTGTCTTGCCTCTCATCAACTCCAAGAACTTCCTTGCATCAAAGCGCGGGAGGTTACAGTGTTCTGGTTTCCATCTCCAATTCTCATAGTCCTTATCCGGTCGCCCGTTTCCCTGGCAATTCTGCATCTGTGTGATGATAGGGCAAGAGTTGTTTGTGTATAGTGGCCCAGAAGAATCAGTAACCCACTCTCCATGATATAGATCGCAAGTATCTGCACAGTCAGAAAACAAAGATCAATTCCTGCTATCTCAGTTACTATGATATGATGATGAATCTAAGAAATCAGTGACAAATGACATCCCAATCCATTCATGTTGGTAAATATGGTGTGCAGAAATCAGGGGAAAAAACTAACAGTTCACCTTGCTCAGCCTTTTGAGATTCATTAGATGTATCTTCGTCAGGAGTCGCTGTGGCATCACTGGAAACAACTGGATCCGGCTCCTTGTCATCAATCTTTCCTGAAACTGCAGAAGTTTGGCTTGAATTCACGTCACCACCCTGACCATTCTGCTCCACTGAGGGTTCCTGTCCACCCTGCGACAATTCCTCCCCAATTGCAGCGCCACTGCTGTTTCCATCAGCACGCTCCGACGACGAACGCTTGCCGAGGCCAGTAACTCCGGCGGGGAGGTACTCGTGCAGCGACGTCCGAGGCAGGGACGAGCCCTCCTGGTACAGCGATATCACCACGAGGGTCAGCACCAGCGCCAGCACGGACACGACGACGGTAACGAGCCACCGCCGGACTCCGGCGACCCCTGCCGGGGCCTTCCTCCCCGGCAAGCTCATGGGCCCCCGAGATCAACCCTCCCGTCCGAGCGGCATCTGCGGCTACGCGGGGCGAAATTCAGATCCAGGAAAGGGAGACACGGTAGCGACGGTGGACAAGTAGACAAGGAGGCGTACCAGCGTGGAATATTGTGCGGGCGGCGCCGGGATCGGACCCCGGCGCGGAGGCGGCGTTGCTATGCTCACCGAGTCACCGTCGTCACTCGTCGGAGCTGGAGGAGGAAGCGATGGGGCGAAAGGGAAGAGAAGAAGGCCCCTCCTGGAGTTGGAAGGGCAAGATGATTAATTGCTGATCAAGTGAGCATGCGGATTGCTCCAAGTTAGTAAAAGGTAAGTTTCCAGTGGTTAAATAAATGTGGTTATTCAATTCAATAGATTCACCGGGAAGAAGCACCGGCGACCTGTTTTGTCTTTTCGTCACTCCTGTTATCCAGTAAATAAATAAATAGATTCACTGCGAAACAAAATCCCTCCATCTCAAAATTATAAGACATTACAAGAATTCTATCTCAAATTTGATTAAAAATTACAGAGAAATCACAGAGATTTATGATATCAGATTGGTATAATATCAAAAATAACTAATAAGAAATCTAATGTTTGATATCACAAATGTTATTATTTTTTTAATATATATATTCGGTCAAACTTGAGATGGTTTGACTCTCCAAAATTATTGGAAATGCCTTATAATGTGAAATGGAGGGAGTATAATTATGAATTATCTTAAGATTCCTGGATTCTAGATTTAGACGTGAATTACCTTGTGCCATTGACCCAGTCGTCGCATTGCATTTAGACGAAGGGTATGCAGGCAACCAGGCTGATTAGTTGATGAACAAAAATTTCGTTGCCGAAATTTGGAGAAGTCAAACATTTTTCTGTTATCTTGTAAAAAAAAAAAACATTTTTCTGTTATTGGGTTTGTTGCCAAAACTAGTCAATGTCTCATATTTTTTATTGACAAAACTGTGGTAATTGCAACTTTCACTTATAGTATCAACAAAATATTTGGCATGGCAGCAACAGGCACACCTTCTCACCTTGATAACAACTAGACCGACACATCTTAATGCTGACAAAAGTCACAATAAGCATATTTTCCTTAAAGAAACAAAAAAATATTATAAATCTTAATGTTTTCCTCTGCAGGACCATGTTCTTAAGATGAACTACACTAAAAGTTGTTTAAACACACATTAAAACACAATCATGATGAAATATAACAAACTCACAATGTTTGCCCAAATCAAAGTTAAATAGCTCATCAAGTTTCACAATGTAAGAAGAAAAAATTATGCATATTCCCAGACGATAAATATCCAGAATGCAAAGTTTCTCTTCAAACAAATTTTAGTCTTTTTGAAGGTATACTGCATTTGCTCCTTGAATTCCAAAATATAAATTGTTTAAATTTATCTTAAATAAAACTTATCTACCTTTGACCAATTATATGAGAATTTTATTAGTATCATCTATAATATCAAATGAATACAGAAATACACTAACACAAATATGTTATGATGAACTTAATAAAATAAATTGGATATAGTAGATGTTGGTACATTTTTCTATAAACTTTATTTACATTACAGAAAATTAACTTAGGATAAAAAAAGATATTTACATTTTAGAACGAAGGGAGCATGTACAAAATTGTCCAGGAAATGGAGCAGCTTCTGAATGACTATAGGAACTTTACATTGTCTGTAATCAAACATTGTCTGTAATCAACGACTTTGACTTGCAGTGTGCACTAATTTGACCACTTGCGTGCTGGAACAAAGAAATCTCCTAACCATGGGTCATGCTGATGATTGGCATAATTTCACCAAAACCCATCAGATACATACATGAGCACAAGTCTAACTGTACCATAGCCCATTTGAATCCTGCAACTAGTGCCATCATATCAGCTATGAGCCTCCCAGTCCCAGATAGGTTACGCCTTGGCGTTCCAGAGCTGGCTGAGCTCCCCCCTCTTTGCTCCAAGCAAGACGATAACTCCTGCACAAATTCGACACAACAATAGCTATAATAACTCTGGTATATTGCCCACTAGAATGTGTAAAAACGAATCAAAATTTCCGCTGCTCTGGTACCTAGTGTTGAAGGAACAAGGTAGAGCAGAGCTGGCTGTCCACTGTTCATTAGGTACAAGCCAACATATGTGCATGACAAGCCTGCATCGGCATGACATTGGTTTTTTTAGAAAAAGAATCAGGCAGAGAAGCCGCCGACATTGTTAATGTAAGCAGTATTGTTCTTCTCTGAAACTTAAATTCAGAGGTGAACTGACTGCTACATACCGAAGGCATAACCGATCATTAGGCAGAGGAAATAGCCGTCTGTCAAGTCTTTGCCGTGTGTTCTGTCATATCTACAGTTCAGTTGCAGCTGGTAAGTTTCAGGCGAAGAAACAACTTTGTTCTTATTGCTGAAACTGTGGATGAAATCAGAATCCACTTGAGGTATTCACCTGAAACTGAAAGCAACAAGCAGTCCTGGGAAGAGAATGTCCCCGAATCCAATCATGTCATACCCATTCCACGAATCGAACTCCTTTGGCATCTTCAACACCATGGGAAGGCTCGGTCCATCATCGGTGCCTTTAGCAACCTGAATTTTGCGAGGTTTCATTTCAGCTATTCTCAGCTGACGACATGATGTGTTCAGTAGCCTTCTGTGGTTTGAAACTCACTGTGATCATGACGCTTTTCTTGAATATAAGGGGTGATATGAAGACCCAGAATATGTCGTAGAAAAAAGCCGCCACAAGGAGTGCCGATGCAACCTGAAAATAATGATCTACAGCTCGTCAGAGATGTGCTCCACTCCAGTTGACCAAGGCAGATGAAGAAAATATGTCATCTTGAAGAACTTGTTGTTGTTGAACTATTTTTTTTAAAAAAAAGAAGAATTAGTTGAACCATAGCATGTCAGTCCATATATAACCGCTCGTACTTTTATGTTTGGCATGTGCACCACTTGCAATACTAGAATCATCATGCAGATGCCCTGAATGAAGAAGAACCGTGTCAGTGAGCACAGTCACTGATGAAAGAGCAAGTAGGCAAGTAACCGTGAATAATGAGAGCACGTTGGGCTCGGACACAGGCTGGATCTTACGTACCATGAGGTTCTGACCAACCCAAGCAAGCGGCGAGTTCTGGTGTGTAGCCCAGGCCAAGGCGAAGATGAAGGCTAGCGGCAAGATGACCAGCGTGACCACCTTCACGTTCCCCACAGCAGGAAGCTTGGCTTTCGCCTCGCGGCACCGCTGGCAGAGTCTGCACGCAGCATGCAGTTTTTTCAAGAAGCTAGGCGTATGCAAAGAAAAGAAGCACTAAATAGATAGCACACGAGTATATATATGCACACCTTACAATGAGAGATGATGCCACGTATTCCATTCCCTGCAAGTAGATGATGGCAAGTTACAGATGAGGTGACTGCGGCTCGTGCATCAGCTGCAAAGTTCATTGGAATTATTGGGAAATGGGCATGTATGCACCTGGACACCACCGAGGCAGAAGAGGCAGACCAGCAGCCAGGCCGACCAGACGGAGTTGCAGAAGAAGAGGAAGAGCAGGACAAGCGAGGACGTGACGATGAACACGAGCGCCGTCTGGGGTTTGCAGCTCCACCACCTCGGCGTCCGGGTTCTCCTCCCCACCCAGGGTAACATCGCCCTGCTTGGTAGGCTACAACAACAAAGACATTTCAGTACTCTAGCAGCAAGATCGATCGGCATTCGGTTTGTTCTGTGCGTGTGTACAAACGTACGTACCTCTTCTCCGACGACGGCGACGGTCCACACGGAGGCGCAGGCCACCGTGCCGACGGCCATCATCCAGAGGAAAGGTATGGCGCCGTCGAAGGACGGCTTCAGCGGCGCGTACATGAGGATGTCGACTGCATGCATGCAACAGAACCGAACCATGGATGGATGAAAATGGACAAATGGGTACGTACGTTATGTGTGGCACATGAGACTATGAGATCGAGCGTGGAGCTATCACCCTTGGAGCCGTCCGCGATGGCCGACTGGATCTTGCCGCCGCCGGACTTGGAAACCATGACGACTGGGATGCCAATGTTGGGCGGCGGGTCCTTGTCGGTGCAGACCATCCTCTGCAGGTCGTCCTCGTCGTTGACGAGGAGCAGCGCCGCGGCGCCACCGGCCTCGGCCGCCTTGGCCTTCTCGATGAACGTGCACTCCCCGCGCACCGCCACGGCGACGGAGCCGGCGAGCTGCGCGGACGACTTGGCGCAGCCGTTCTTGGGGCTGGGCTCGACGGCCCGCTGCTTCTGGTCGTCGGTCGCCGCGTCCGGCAGGACCGCGCCGAACCTCGCGCTGATCCCCGTCAGGCTGCTCTGCTCGTCGCCGTCCACCCAGTACGTCACTTTCACCTTCTGGAGCGTGTTGTCGCAGCCGGGGAACTTGGGCGAGGTGCCGTCGTCGAACTCCGAGCCGGTGCCGGCGCCGGCGGCGGGGCGCGCGAGGAGGACGACGACGGAGAGCAGGAGGAGGAGGGCGCGGGGAGGGATGGTCGGGAGCGCCATTGCTGTGCCGGCTTGCCGCGCGCGGGGAGGCGGGAGCCAAGCCGTCGTGCGTGCGCGCGCGCGCGTTGCCCGCCCCTGCCGCTGCGAGTCTGCCTCAGCGGCATGCACGCGTCGCCGAAGGCGCCGTGTGTGTAGCTAGGAGGCATTGCTATTGTACAATATTATTCCAAATTTAGATGTAGCCTTGCTGCTATTTTCCGTTCCGACTGTCGCCTTCTCCGATCAACCGATCCATCCCATCCCTTCATCGTTTCTGTGTAACTGAGGTGGGTGGCATTCATCCGAACCGTTCTCCGCATCTCCACATACGAAAATTTTCTTCTTGTGTGTATGCATAAATCACAATATTATTGGATTATAAACCAAATTTGAAAACAAGCAGGCAAACATTTGTAGCTGTACGCTCACAATATCTTGATTGAACGAAGAAGCTTTATGTTTGAGGCTGCATTTCTTTACTCCTTTTAGTCTGTTTTAAAGGGCATAATGCTAACTGTCTGGACTAGCCACTTGTGGATTATTGGAGCTAAAAGTGGTTTTAGCCTTTGAAGGACAAGTTTGGTCCCTAGTTGAGAAGTGTCTGCACCTCTGTAGCATTGTTCTTTATATCATCACTTCATCAGAATCAAGATACATGACGTTCAGATTTCAAGATTGTATGTTGCCTCTTCTGTCTACTTTCTGCATTTCATTTCATTTTGTAGCTGTGTTGTTGATTGCTGATTATAAAATGAAAAATGGCTGATATTTGGAACAATAGTTCTACAATTTGGAACAAGAAATATGCCTTGTTTTGGTTCTTTGGCTTCAAAACTAAGTAATTTCTTTCTGAATCACCAGTCTGTTTTAACTTTTAAGCATATAGTCCTGACTATCTGACCATCAGCATGTAGTGTGATTTGGCAACCCATTTTGTTTAGTCAATCTAGCATGATTGACACATCGAAACGGTTCGTCCTCTTTGCTACTTGTACAGAAGCGTGCTCAAGTTTAGAATTTAAGAGAGCACAAAGAAGAACTAAACAACACTTGCACTAACAACAATCAGACCAGAGCAACACGTGAGCCGGGAAGAAACACCCAAAACTCCAAAAAGATCGTATTGTTGTTGGTTTCAGCAATCTAGTAGATTCAAGTAGCTTTGTGAATTTAACAGGAACTATGAACCGCAGCAACCAGTCAGTAGCTGAGATTGCAAGTTAACAACGATGATGGTAAGAACATTAGAACAGCCCTCCTTAGTAACACCACTTGCAGGCTCAGGCTTTTTCGAATCAGGAAATTACGGCACAAGCCTCTGCGGGTCGCGGGGGAACATTGAGGTCTTCCTGATGTTGTTTAGGGCGCAGAACAGCATCACCACCCTCTCCAAGCCCACACCGAAACCACCGTGTGGAGGTGCACCATAGCTACAACGGGCAGGGAAACATATATGTCAACATGAGTACCAAACAAAGGAGGTAGGCGAGAAAGTGTACCCCAACTGATCAAGATTCAAGATTATGGGCATGGTATAGGCACCAACATACCTGAAGGATTCAATGTAGGTTGAGATAGTGCTCACATCAATTCCACACTCTGTTGCACGCTTGGCCAACAGTTCAGGAGTGTGTATCCTTTGTGCTCCAGATATTATCTCCTCACCTGTAATATCAACGAAATTGGTTTCACTCATTATTTGGATGTTCATGAGTTATATTTGAAGTCCAAAAGGAGCAAGCACACTTGCTTTAATGAAACAAATACCTTCGCTTAAGTGAAAGAAAATTCTAGAGGAAGCTTTTAAATTATTTGACCTAACACTATGGATTTGTTAGGAAATAGCTGAAAATGAACGGATCATCCAGTGGGAAATGACTTCATGGTCAAATTGCATTCCAAGGAGACAAGCAGGAATAGAGGAGTCCAGTAACAACATGTTTTAAGTTCACTGAAGTAAACATAACAAGCTAAGTATAACGGGAAGTACAACCCTGGCAGTAAGGGTGTAACGCTGAACAATAAAACAGCTCAAACCCAAAGGGGACAGCCTAACTCTTAACAGTTCAGAAAGAACAAATCCTGTCGATACACATTTTATTATAAACAAAAAGCAATAGAGATACATTCATACATTCATAGAACAAGAAAACATATAGTTTACTTTCGCTGTTACAAATAGGAAGTGCATAATTGCATATAAAACGTTGTTAAAGAGGCATCGTATATACTTAAAAAAGAAAAGGGCTTGCCCAATTACACTTATTTACATGATCAAGAGGCATGCCAAATTACTACACGACGTCATAAACAACATTTACAATTGTAGTGCTTACCTCGAATGAAGACATCAAAAGAATTGGTGTAAGCTGGATTGTCAAAGCAAGGCATGGTGTAGAATGGACGTACAGCCAAAGGATATCGATACAAGATGAAAAAATCTGTGTTATACCTACAAATAACAGAGAAAGTTGTTATCAAAATATGAATTAGTGAAACATAATAGGGCTGTAGAGTTTACATACTTTTCCCTCACAAGCCGACCAAGTTTTTTCTCAGCTTCAGTGTTGAGGTCACCCATAGGCTCAATTTCTGTTCCAGCTTCCTGTTGATTAGATAAATCAATAATGTGTAGTCTTATTTTGCCTATAACAAAATTGGCAGTAGCAACTACTTCCACTGAATTATATAAGTCTGTTTGGACTTGCGTACACAAATTAAGGTGGGTGGAGAAAAGAACCAATTGCTGCTATCATTGCTATAATGCTATAGAAAAAGTTACTTAGCATGTTTACTTCATTTTTTTATTAGGTGTATTTAAATAGGGGCAACAGACAACACAGCAAAACAGGGAAGTGGATTAAAAAAAAA
>DXKC01004752.1:0-17493 GCA_031170775.1 Cymbopogon citratus
TCAGGAGGCCTTCGTTGGACATGTCCAAACCATCTCAACCGATGCTGGATCAGTTTCTCCTCAATTGGCGCCACCCCGACCCTATCCCGAATATCATCGTTCCGTACTCTATCCCTCCTCGTAATTTGATCTGATGATGTACTTAATTTGATCTGATGGATACCTGTGAGGTGCTTCTGATAGATCTCACCATATTTTTATGGCATTACATACATTGCATTTTTTGTTGAACATATGTCACTGCCAATGATGTCGGAAACAAATATGCTTTTCCCTGAATTTGCCATTTGGGAAGCATATAGTACTTATACAGTACTTATTAAACTTTTCAATCCGGGGAGGTTACTCCAAAGGAGGCATGGGAAGCATACAGTACTTATTAACCTCTTCAATCACTGGAAGTTCCTGAAACGGCCAGATAGGCCACGTAGCTCCAAAAATAGCCACGCTATCCACGTCATCAAAAATTTCTTCTCCACCAATAAAATCCCGACGCATGTCTGTCTCCTCTCACTTGGTCAGTTTTCGCCCACGTCGCTCTCAAATCACCTCGTCCAAATGTTTTTCTTCACCATCAAAATCTTTCACCTCCCTAGGCCCCTCCTCACGGCCTTCCTCCTGTAACAAACGGCGGGAGGTGACCACCGTGTTTTATGATGTTTCAATTCTGGACTGAGGCATTTGACATATGTTGTCATACGAACTAATGCATGTGTCTCATTCATTCTTGTATTGTTAATGAACTGAAGCGATTCGGCATATGCAATGATGACTTGCTATCATAGTTGACACTTCTGCAACTAAGGTTTTGGTGTGTGCTCACCATGGTGGCATAGGCCTTCCTTAGTGCCACCCAGGTTAGGTGTATGTTGAAGAGGGATTTTCATGGGTCTTGGTTTCCATTGAAAATGGTATCTCGGTTTTACGATTTCGTTATGCACTGATTCCCACTTTAATGTTCTGCAAACATTCCTTATTACCGGCCTATATAGCAACTATAGTTGTATGCCTGGTAAATATCTATACTGATTCAACAATGTAGGGCAAGCCTTTTTCTTGTGTGTCAAAGTTACTCTCCTAAATAGAAAGGCCATATATTTCGTGCATTCAGGACTATAAAATACCAAGCTCTTGAGTGCCTATGCGACGCAGCATCGATAGTGATTGGTTGGGGTCAACCACGGGTTGCAGCTCAAGGTACCATTTGTATTTAACCTGATTTAATTTTGATGGTTAGAACAAGGGTCGACCACAGGCTCACTGCAAACAATTTTTACCTGATTTAATTTAACCTGATTGTTAGAACAATTGATGCCTATCCACAATGGCCATATGAGATGTGCTCACTACATACTATCAATTATCATTTTTATAACCTGCATTTTTTCTAAGGGGTAGTTGCAAGTTGCTCCAACAAAGCATGTATGCTTTTCCAAATCTGAACTCTAAATTACTCGGAAATACTTGCAGATCATCTTTGGCCTGTGGAAGTGTGGATATGTGGGAAGCCGTCTTACAATGCCAAGCCATGGAACAACATTTTTATCTTCTTCCCAGTATTGTTTTGGAATGGTAAGCATGATTGGTTGGCATGGTCCAGTTCCTACGTCTAATATATCATATGTGCATGATGAGATTATTCCCAAACAAAATTAGTCATGCCAATATACATGGAAGCGATATATTCTACATGCTGCATTTTTTTGTTACTGTGCTAAAGTTAATTGCTTGGTTTCTCTATCAGTTCCATCTTATGTCCAAGAGCATGCAAGCCCACAAAATTTAACCTTGTATTTGATTGATAAATGATGTTACTCCCATGTCTCAATTAAGACTGTTAACAAGAAAAGAAAAAGATGGTTAATTTACTCTCGTGTCTTAGTTTAGATTAATCGCCAAAAAGATCAATATTTCCATTTTTGCTGTTTTCTGACAAATACTACATGCACACCATGGTGTTATCTGAGCTTAACCACTCATGCATAGTTTATATCTGAATAAGTTCCATTCTGAAGGTGCTTTCATGGTGCTTTCAATATTCATGGCCTCTCTCGCTACCGCCCCTCCGTCTCCCCCTCCCGGCACCTCCACCACCAGCTCCACGTCGGCGTCTGCTCATGGCCCGACGGCCACCCTCTCGGCCGTGCATCTGCAGGCTTCCCTCTCCTCCCTTGTGCCGGACCCCTCCCCATCCCCGCAGCCACAGGTAGGTCGTTCCAAGGGTGAGCGGTGGCGCGACGCTAGCCCGTCTTCTTTCGCGGGCGGTTCCCCTTCCGCCCCGTCGTTCCGCGACGTTCTGCTTGCCGGCGGCGCCTCGTCGTCTGCCCTGTCGCAGCCGGCTGAGGTGAAGGTCCTGCCGCCACCGAAGATTGTTCTGCTGACGCGGCCTCGCCAGGCGTCCGTCCGCGAGGTGCCGGATGAGTCTGGGTGGCAGCGGTATGTAAGCCGTAATGCCCGCAAGAAGCGCCTGAAGGATCTGCGCGGTCCCCGTCGTTCGGTTCCCGTTGATCTCAGGGGGAAGTGCTTCAACTGCTTCGCACCATCTCATCGCGCCGCCGTCTGCCGGGAAAAGACTCGCTGCTTCAAGTGCCTGGAGGCTGGACACCGGGTGTCCTTCTGCTCCGGTCAGGGTCGGGTTCCGACCTCGCAGGCACCCCAGCGTCGTCTCCTCGTTTGGCATCCGAAGGTTGCAGGTGTGTGGAAGATGGAGGTCCCGGAACCTGCGGCCAGCGCTGGTGGTGTGAACACGGGTGCAGCGGACGAGAGAAGAACTTCTCGGACGCTAGCGCATGCAGGGATGGTTTCTTGAGCTCCTGGATCTGGAGTGGGTTCGCCTCAAGTTTGAACTCCTCGGTGGCTACTGCGTCAGGGGACGAGTTGCTTCACCACCGGCGAAGACGAGGCAGCATTGGAGGCGGCCGGCTCGTCATTGCACTCCTCCGTGACGCAAACAGGCTCCTCGAACTGTACGCCCCAGTTGTCAGCCTCGATGTGAACGCCGAGGGCATCCTTCCCTTTCTTCGGCTTGTCGACGAACTCCTCCAGGGTAGGAACAGGCTCGAAGTGACCGCCCCAGTCATCAATGACCACCTCGACATCCATCTGCTTGGGGACGCACACGCCGACGCGGAGGCCCTCGGCCCTGCTCTGACCCTGCTGTCGGGTCTCGTCAAAGAGTGTGCCCCAGTTGTCGGCGAGGATGGGGACATCATCATGCTCCTGGTTGGTGGAGACGAGAAGGTCATCAGCGGCGGAGTCAATGCCGTGCTCCTCCGATGGAAGGAACGACAGCTCAAACAGCCCTCCCCAGTTGTCGGCCCGCATGTCGACCTCGATCCACTTGGGGGCACCGATGCGGAGGTTCTCAGCGATGTCCTGTAGCACACCGACGCGGCGATCCGCCTCTGCATCACGCTTGGACCTCTTGGCTTGTCGAATAGCTTGGCGAGGGAAGGATCCATGGTGAGGATCTACGAAGCTGATACCAATGTTAGCACCTCAAATCCTGGGCTACTAATCTCTACTAATCTCATAGGAATAGTACCAAATCCGGGTAAAAGGGGAGGAAGAGAGGAGTGGGGAGGAAGATGAACAATAATACAAGTAAAGGTAAAGGTAATTGATCTGATATTTTGATTGATGATTTGCTTGGGGCCCCCTGGTTGCCTTATGTACCCGGTGCCTGCTTAGCTTGCCCAACTGACCTAGACCCACATGGCAGTGTGCTGACAGTGGGCCGTAACATCGTGGGTGCTTGTCGTAATTCAGCCCAATGGAAAATTAGAGATGTCTCGGCCTCAGCCCTTCCAGCTTGTGCGGGCATGGTCTTGTAATTAAGCCCATAAAAGAATTCGGTTGGCACTGAGTTGTGCATGCATATGCTGGAATAGAATAGAAAATTGCGCTTCAATTTGAAAAAAGAGTCTTGAATCATACTAGTTGTGGATGCATGCCCTTAATACTGAAACTAATGGTTTTTAAAATGTTTTTTACAATGTACTCGGTATGCCCAAACTAGACTTATCTGACATATGCTTTTTATAATGACGCAAGATAATAGGCATGTTTGAATCATGCTCAAAGAGTCTAGAAATGTATATAATATAATTAGTAACTAAATTCTATCATAAGTGGAGAAAGATAAGGAAGTGTCGATACACTATGATATTAGAATGCAGACACATGAAAGACTATTAATTCAACACACGTCAAACACACATCAATGTGATGCAAATATGAAAACCATGAACAATGATCAAAATGTAGATTATGAACAAATGGGAGATAGTTTCAATTAAACATATGAGAACACACTGAGGTGTGTGATGATGCAAAGTGGACAACTATAAACCATAATATGGAGAGACATTGGTAACTTAAAGATATCACAACCGGATATTGGCTGCTAAGAAAATACCTACATGAGTATTGTCCTACACTATGAACAATATAGAGAGAACACATACAATGCAACCTATATAACAATACCTTGCATCAAAAGCCCCACATCAACATTGAGAATAAATGTACATTCAGGTCATATATACATGATGACCCATTTATTTCAAAATTAAGAGTTCAAATGTCTTGATTAGTTCATGAAACTCATATCATCCTTGTCTTTCAAGCAAATACACAACCCATCTCAAAAATAATATGAAAGAATAGAGTTTACATACAAACAACTCATCGTTATTTCCAAGGAAATACATGACCCATGTCATTAAAATACACTTGACTACACAAAATTAATCATGATCACATTCGAGAAAATATATGACCCACCTTATAAAATAGAGAAATATATATCATATATAAACTGCATCACTTATGGTTCATCTGCCTCTTCAGTGTGATTCTAGACTATGAGCCACAAATCTAACAGGCTCTGTGAATGCTTGTGATCATTTTGTTGACTGGGACTTGTCTCTGTAGTACTTAAACAACTCACATTTACCTGAAATATTGCATAAATAGATAAGGTTGTTTTGCCAAGGAATATGCGCAACTGAAAACAACTGAAACAATTTTAGGTAAATGTAATCACTGAATTTCTTTTTGGTAGATGCTCTATGACTTTTTGGTTACTAGATTCATGCTCAGTTTTCTCTTTTTAAAACAAAGTTTCTAGTTATGTTTCAAGCTACTTTTGGTTCTTCTTGTTTCAATGGGTAGACATCAAGTTTTAATTTGGGAATGGGTACTGATTGTGTTGTGTGATCTTAAATTCTTAATACTACGTTTTATCAACAGTGGTCCGACGCTACATATTGGTGTTCTAGTGGTATAAGATTATTGTTGGACAATGGGTACCTATTTTTTTGTTGGTATTGGGATTCTCTATGCAGATAATTGTTGGATGCCCATTTTTCTTTGGCACTGGGATTGTCTGTGCAGCATTATATTATCTAATAACTCAATCTATTTGAAACCAGCAGGTACCTTCAGTTTGCACATTCAGAGTTCTGACAGGGAAAAAACATGTGCATGTATGAACCGTGCATGTACATGCAAAATCAAATTCATTATACATGTATACTGACATGTATAAATGAAGCGAATCGATCGTGATATAATAACTAGAAAATTAAATAAATTTGGAGTGTTTATACATTCAGATTGTCATTTACGTACCTGCTGGGGTGGAAGGATTGGTTAAACAGAGTCGTTATCAATTCCTGAGCTGGAGTTTGCAAAGCAAATTATTTGGTGAATCATCCTGATCGTCGTCAAGCTGGAGTAATTTGGGAAGGAAAAGTAAGCTGCAGTGGTAAGTTATACAGTCAAAGCTAAGGTTTCCATTAACTACTGGAAAATTTAATCAAGGCTATTACCTGTGTGTCGGGATGGTCAGATGATGAGGAGACCATTTTGTCAGTGTTCATTCTGATGTGTTGGATAATTGGATGTTTAGGATGAAGCTCGGCTGCATGCCTATGAGCTTCTTCCACTCTCTCCACCTCACACATGCTAGCACCCTCACAGTCGATGAAAATAACAACTTCCTCAAGATGTCGGTACGACCGCAGGTGGTTGATGAAGAAAGCCACAGATGTATCCGTCAAGCCGAGCACACGGCAACTTCGGCTGAAGTTACGACGAAGCTGAGAATTACCCAAGGAGTAGAATATATGAGTACGTGGTAATAGAGATAAAAATAAAACGTATTTTTGACCATACTTGAAAAAACACAGACAGCGCCTCACCAGTTCGTCCTGTTCTTCGTGAGATAAGATATCTCGTTCACACATTCGAGCCATTAGTATTAGGGTTGGACGGTTGGGATGATTTTCCACTGCACGCGTGACCATGGCCTCCACCTGCTGCACTTGTACAGCAGTAGCACTCGAGCAGTCGACTCTAACGGTGACTTGCTCAAGTGAAAGTAGGTTATCCAGGCCCAAATCAAGATCTCCGATTAAATTCTTTGCTGGGAACTGCTCCAATAGCAAAATATTTTTTTCCCAACTCATATACAATCGTGCATGAACAGTAAACTTGAGCTTTTCAAGCCTAGGCATGGCGCCCATACGAAACTTGAGCGCTGTGTCCACATCACAGAACATGAGATTCTTGAAGCCGTCTGTACCAACAGTATACCCTAGAGGCCAGCATAAACCGCGTAGCTCGAGGTAGCTCAGCTGTGGCAATCTTGCTAGGTTATCTAGGTCATGTACTTCAATAATACACACGCTGAGAGCTAAGAAGCAGAGGTGTGGTAGGCGAAGGCGAGAGTGATTGATCCACCGGGGCAGCTGTGAGAAGTCGATACCTTTTATAAGCATGCGCCGGAGCTGCATAGGTGGCTCCCAATCTTCCCACGCAGTGGCTCCGTGCTCCCATACTCCTGCAGAAGAAAGCACTAGTTTCTGGAGTTTTCGAAGACTGCAAAGAGACTGTACCAGTGCATTTTGCAAACTATCATCTAGTACCTCGGAGAAGGTGATCGCGAGCACCCTCATCCTCGTCAGATTTCCAAGCTCTATAACAAGGTCCTCCGTGGTACTCCGACCAACTACGTTCTTTAACCTTAGCTCCTCTAGGGACGTTAGGTTCCCCATCCTGTTAGCTGGCAACCTTTTGAACCCCTCAGCTATCAGGCACATCAGTTGTGTAAGTGAACATACAGCCGATGGCAGTTCATCTAGACCAATATTTTTTAGTAGCAGTGTCTGAAGAGACTTAAGATACCCAATATCATTAGGAAGCTCATCAACAGGAGTGTCAGATACCTCTAGGTACTTGAGATGCAACAACCTCCCTACATGCTTTAGGTTGATCGGGACGTAGCAATTTTCTATATTGAGCACTCGGCAAACTCTGAAGCTATGAAGTGGGGCCATAGTCTCAATCTTACTATCTTCAATGTAAAGTGACCTCAGCACCTCTGGCATGACCATGGTGTCTTCAGGGAAGCACTGCACATGGTGATTCTGGACAGCCAGCCGGCGTACTTTGCTATCCCAACGAGGCATGCATTTTTTGTTCTCACTTCTTAAACTGTCCAGAGAAGCATGGTGCTGTCTGCTGTCCAAAATAGTAATAAAGTTTTCAATGTCAGATAACCTACGGATGAAATCAAACACAATATCATGAATACAAAAATATTGTGTAAACCGATCATATCTGTCGTCCATTGGTTGGATCATGCTTCTATTGACAAGCTCCTTGAAGTATCTTTCTCCAACCTCAAATAGGTTATCCTCTTCTTTCTCAAGATGGACAAAACCTTCACCTATCCACATCCAAATCACATTGTTTGTATCATAGATACAATCTTCAGGAAATTTGCTTAGATACAAGATGCATGGCTTTAGATAAGAAGGCAGATCATAGTAGCTATATGACAGTATCTTCATTGTATTGTCTCCATTCCCAAAACCAATTGAGTCATAAACCTTTGACCAGTCCTCATATGGTCTTTCCACCAATAAACTAGCCATTGCAATGATAGCCAATGGTATGCCGCCACATTTATCTATGATTTTACTAGGCAATTCACCTGATACACCATCAAGACTTTCTCCTTCTTGACTCTGTATTCTTTTGTAGAATAGTTTCTTAGAATTTTCTTGAGAAAGTGGTTTTAGTCTGTAAACCTCTCCTGCTTTTGTGGCAACCTCAAAATTCCTAGTAGTTATAATTATTCTACTCCTGCAGTTATTATCATTCAAAGCATGTCTGATTGTTTCCCATGATCCAACATCCCATATGTCATCAAGAACAATGAAGTACCTATAATTCACACACAAATGCAGAACCATTAATAATTCTGCAAATCTATATAAAGTATTTATATAAACCAGATGCAAGTTTGTACAAAGTATCTACTCGGAGCAGCTGCAACTTGCTAGTCTATTTGGCTCAGTAGGAATGATATTGTTTTTGAAAAGAGAAACATTGTTTCTCCTGTGCAGGTTATCTATATGGCTATCTATTGGCTACATACTTGGGCTATTCTGCAGAAGATAGATTTGCATGATACAATTGTAGCGGTATCAAAACGGTTGATGCAGATGGTCAACGATTTTTCTCGCAGGCAGTACATGGGTGGCGGTCTATTTTACGAATTAATAGTCACTAGATTGTGCCATGTTTTTCTCTCTCTTTGTCTGTGTGCCTCATATTAGGTAGAGGCCTGGAGTTGTCCTCTCCGGCTTTTATCATCTTGATGTATTGCTTCTGAGTCTTTAATAAAAATTTCCTTTATAAAAAAGATGCATGATGACAAAAAAAGTGATTCTAGCAAGGAAAAATTGCAACCCATGACTCCAAGGGAGAGGAGTATTTGTTAGTCATCAATTTAATAATTTTTGCTACAACTTAAAGATCCAATCTATATAAATTTAGAAATTCCATAGATATTTCTACATATGTTTGGCAGTAAATTCGATGTGATGCATTTCAACAAAACTCGAGTATCTCATATTCGATTTCATTGAATGATGAACTGAATGTTTAGGCTGGGGCTTGGAGTACAATAGGAATGTATAAACGGCTCACGCTCTGCTAGAGAATGACATGGACATACCTCTTGCGCTGTAAGAAGTCATGCAATTCATTTAAGCATCGCTCTATATCCCATCTTGCCATATCAACTTGCTTATACTTTTGATCGAGTTCCACTAGCATCTTCTCAAATGTCCTAGTCAGACTAGGAGTCCTACCAACAGAAATAAAAGCAGAACAACCGAATTGTTTCTTAAGCATGTCATGCACCGTTTTGGCTAGAGTAGTCTTACCCAGTCCTCCAACACCAACAATAGACACTATCTTTAGTCTCTGATGAGCACGACGACCTTTGGTCCCTATCGACAGCATCCTGGTGACTTTGTCCCTTGACTCTTGGATGCCGACGAGATCCGACTCTTTCTTGTACAGATTGAGGACACGAGGGTCGATGCCGGTGCTCACGGCATGATCAGCTCCCACACCTCTAACCGTGTATTGGCTCGGAGCTCAGCCAACTCGTTGGAGAGTTTCTTGATGTCTTTGACCTTTTCCGAGATCTGGTGCCGATCCTTGATCTTCCTCATCATGGCGGTGGACTTGCTAAGGATCTTTTTGAAGACGTTAGCGTCGGTGCCCGCCGCGGCTGTAGAGTTGCTGCCAGCCACGCGCAGGACGAAGTCGTCGACGGCATCCTCCATGTCGTACGACAGCTCCCGGACCTGCCGTGCCCAGAGCTTCTCCACCTCACTGAGCTGCTCCGGTGGAACCCCACATGTGTCGACGAGAGCGGCGTTCATCATCACAAGCTCCCTGGAGAGGGACTCGATGTCTGGCTTCAGGCCCTTCTGCAGGACGTACTCTGCCATGAGCAGCTCACCCAGCTTGGGGGCCAGGTTGGCCATGGCCCCCAAGGCGAGCTCCATGCTCAGCTCGAACGCTCAGTGGAGTGTTCACACTCTGTCTCACCCTCTGTTTCTCTTGCTTGCTTGGTGCATGCTCCTTGTGTGTGCACCGCAACAAATAGAAAGTTATGGTCGCGCACACCTCAATCAATTTTCTAACATAATGGAAAGCTCCTTTTCTGAAAGGGGACAGCTTATAATCTTATCTTACTATTACTAATTAGAGGCTCCAATGAAGGCACCACGTTAACTCTCACCAGATGTGCTAGGAAAAAAGATAAATCTAAGAAATTCTCACAATAATCAGAAACATCTGGCCGTTAATTTTGTAGATTCTCATCATCATCTTCGATAATAGCCATTGGATCTATTGTAATATAAAGAAATTAACCACCTCTGCCATTATGAAAAATACTTAAAATGACCCCCTAATTTTTCATATAAATTACCCACCCCTGCCATTACACTAAACAAAATCTATTTTTCAATAGAAAATAACAATTGTGACGTTGCCCACATAATTGGTTAATATTAGAGGCTCCAATGAAGGCACCACGTTAACTCTCACCAGATGTGCTAGGAAAAAAGATAAATCTAAGAAATTCTCACAATAATCAGAAACATCTGGCCGGTAATTTTGTAGATTCTCATCATCATCTTCGATAATAGCCATTGGATCTATTGTAATATAAAGAAATTAACCACCTCTGCCATTATGAAAAATACTTAAAATGACCCCCTAATTTTTCATATAAATTACCCACCCCTGCCATTATACTAAACAAAATCTATTTTTCAATAGAAAATAACAATTGTGACGTTGCCCACATAATTGGTTAATATAAAATATTAGGTTGGACGATGTATCATGTTTACTTAGTATATTTTATTATTTTAATATAGATATTTTTTGAGGAAAATTATTTTAATATAGATATTGGTACCTAGCGTTGCAAATCACACGGTCAAACTACCCAGTTAACCACGTCTGCAAAATATGTGGCCTTTAATTCTTTCCTCATTGTCCTTTCTTTTCTCCCTCACGGATCCAAGAGGGGCGCACTCATTGGGACCACGATGTGGCTCAATGTTCTGCAAGTTCTCCATCTCGCCGCCGCTCCACCAGGCCCCTGCCCTCATTCGTCCAACATGCCATGGCAAAGAAGAGATCAAGCAGCGCACGTAACTATTCCGCTGTACTCAGGTGTATCTCCCCACATCTCGATCTATACGTTGTTCTTGATGATTAATCTCCCCATATCTTGATGATCTGCAGTTCTTGCTGACTATTTCACCACATCTGGGCCTGCCATTACTGCTGATGATTAATCTCCCTACATCTCGATTGCGGTTCCCACCAATGCCTAATGATTAATCTCCCCACATCTGGATCGGCTGTTCTGAGGATCATTAGGTTGCCTCCTTGGCTGCCTTGGTTCACGCCAACTGACAGCCTTTGGCTGCTTTGCCTGGCAACTCAATGTTGTTTTTCGTATCCTAAAATTTTCTTCGGTCTAATAGATTTGATCATTTGACCCAACACAAACAAATATGCATTATTGCATGGACGAATTGTTGAGTTCAAACTAATGGATTATAGGATGGGTGGCATTTATGTGTTCAACACATCTCTCCCATTCATATCCGGCAACCACACATGGCCATCAGGTATTACTGCAATGCGGCATTGTATTCCTATTAGATTTACTTTGTATTATTAATCCGATTGTTTTTTCAGTTTTTCACAATTTAATTTTATTTTCTAAATTTCGTTCATATTTCCCATTTTGTCAATGATTGGTATTTCATTAACATACAGGGTTTACTCCCTACACTGTACATGGTTTACAATTTTATATTTTACGCACATATAGAGGCTGGAGACGATGCAGGTACTATAGCAGAATACTTAACTGAACCACAAACCAAACTTATAAATAGTTCTTTTCTCAGATCCATTTTTTATGCTTACAGAAAGACTTTGTCATGGTATACAGATGCAGATATATATCATGGCAGCTACTAATATTTTAGTAATATTTTAGTTTTATCCAAGTCTAAGAAAGCATACATAATTGATGAACTATCTTAAAAGGACTATTGAAGTTTCAGTACTTTCAATCTATTTTCCTCTAACCTATCGTGTGTGTGTGGTTGTCACAACAAGGATTTCTACATGAATATTGTTCTAAGATGCACATGTTGTTCTTAAGATTTTCTAAGTTACCATTAGTGAATAGTGAAGTTTATTAAATTTCCATATGCAGATTGTGGGGTGAGATAGCTGAAACGTGATATGCAGATGGAGAAGAAAAATGGATGAGAAAGACCGTGTACCTAATATTGGAGGGATGCAGATCAAGAAGACAAATGGTGAAAGCCTCGATGTGATAATGTAGAGCTGGTGAGACACGGAAGACTTATTTCTATTTAATCAACTCCAATATGAACATGTTTAGATGGATTATGTAGATGTTCTTATTGTAATTCAATAAATTTTTTTAATATATGGCTCAGTGATGATATGTCTAACTTGCGATATGTTATCTAATTTTCCAACTAAAATGCATTACTTATTGTTTGGATCGAAACTCAAATCATTGTTAGTATTGTTTATTTCTAGCTACATGTAAGGCATTGCAAAAATCAAATTATAAATGTTTCAACGAACTATACAAGTATAACCTGTACGTGATTGGTACAAGCGCATATAAGCGTTGCCATAACTCATCTTTATGCGCTACAACTTTGCAACACTTATTAGTATGTGTTACCAACAGATAAATAAATATTGTAAGTAGGTATAATCATGTTTTTAACTACATTAATAAACTAATTTTTAAAAAAAAGAAAATTATAAACATTTGGTTACAGAGATACAAGAAAAAATTGATCCACCTTATATATGACTATTGAAATATAAGTTAATATAAATTATTAGATTGGTCAAGCAATCATGTTCACATGATTAATATATCAATACACATTCATGATTTGTTAATATAATCCTCACTGGACGCATGTTACAATAAAAACAACTGGAAAACCTCATATTAAGCTATAGTTGTGCTGGACATTTTTTTTTGTGCTGGACATTAAATCATTTAGCCATTCATAACCACTGGATTTGTTTTAATTTGTAAAAAATGACCCACCTATACCACTATACAATATATTTTTCTAAAGAAAAACAAAAACTTTGGCTTTACAAGAAAAATCTTGGAACACATTACAAATGTTCTTTTCATAATTGGTTAACACAGAGTATGAAACAAAATATTAGATTATCCTATCTGTCACATTTAGTTGGTTAGTATATTTATTAATGAAGTGCTACAGGAAATATATATCAAAAACCAATAGCAAGCAATTTTATCAAACACACATAAATAGATTTCTATTTCTGTTGTCTACCATGGTTGTGTTCTTTATCATGCAATTTTTGTGAAGTATTTTAATATAAAAAAGATATATTCATCATTATATTATTTCTGTTTACTTTCTGTGATGATCAGCAAACTTTAAGTGAAACTAAAGCCAACAAAGGAACTAAAAATCAAATTAACCAAGGCTCACCATAGTATGGGATGCAATCTTGCTAGGTAGCAGCGAATAAATAGTTCTCAATATGATTCTTATTAGAGGCACCATCGAAGGTATCATGCTAACCCTCACCAGATGCGCTAAGAAAAATATTCTTATATTACTTCCAGTGTACATGCTAACAATGATAAACAACTAAGGCACCGAGATGCACAGTGTTATTAATTAATAAGGCCACCTATATGGATTTACTACCTATTTAATACATTCGACTATTTATAAATATAATAAAAGAATATTTAGGTTTGTATGTAACTTATCTACATATTACAATTATTTATTAGTTTTCCAAATCAATATGGAAGTACAATATGTTTATCTATAAAAATTAATACAACAAGGTTGATTGAAAGAAACACACATATTGTGCAACATGCAAATCTCTCTCTCACACAGACTTAAGATAATATTTTTAAATTTAAACTAAATTTTTGACATATCTAAATTGGTAATATAACCACTACTACACAAAATTTCTTTGCTAAAACACCAAACATCTTGCGAAGTGATATTATTACTCCCTCCATTAAAATTATAATTCACATTGGCTTTTTGGTACATCTATTTTGTTATGCATCAATATATAGTATTATGTCTAGATACATTGCAAAAATGTATGAATCATTAAAGCCAAAGAGACTTAAAATTTAGAATGAAGGGAGGTAAAAATCTTTTAATAGTAATCTACTAATCTCCAACTAAACTCTATCACTAATCTTAAGCGACATGATGTAGGAATAAAAATTATCAATTACTTAAAAGTAAATATTTACATAAATATTTACTCCTAAAGTTCAAACCCGTGCGAGAGCACGGGGTGGTGGACTAGTTATATTAATTCAACATGGTGCTAAAGCCGACGAATCTGTAAGAGAAAAAGATAGAAATCGACATATTTAGGTGACTTACGGCTTCTCAAAGTAAAGGGTGAATCATTTAAAAAAAAATAGTATGCACGCAACGTGGCTCCTGGGCCCCATGTCATATGAAACAGACAGCTCCTGAGCTTACCGTGTGCACTACTAATAAGTTGCTCCGGTGAAATCGAAAGATGAGGCCTTGTTTAGTTCTCTGAATTGGCACTAGAATTTCTGTAGCATTTTGTTTGTATTTGGTAAAAATTACTTAAATTTTGACTAATTAGGCTTAAAATGTTCGTCTCGCAAAGTACAATGAAACGGTACTCCATGCATTTATCGGTATTTTAATGTGACGAAGAATCTTCTTTTTACATAAGAATTCTGGATGGGATCTAAACAAGGGTCTTGTTTAGTTCTCCAATTTCCCATCTCAAATTCACTATGAAAAAGAAGATTCCCTATCACATCAAAATGTCGGCAAAACGTATGGAGTACTAAATGCAGATGAAATCAAAAACTAATTGCACAGTTTTGTTGTACTTTGCGAGACAAACATTTCACGCCTAGTTAGTCAAAGTTTGAACAATTTTTATCCGATACAAACGAAATGCTACAGGAATTCTGATACAATATTTCTATCCCCCAATTCACCGATCTAAACAAGGCCAAGGCCTGAGGCCTGAGTCCTCTAGAAGCTGCCGTGCAGAATGCAGACTCGATGTCAGGCTATTCTACACGACGTATAAATACAACGCCATGAGCTAAGGTGACCTCCATGCTCACAGCCTCACACTCACTCTGTTGGAGATGCTTTAAGGTGTGCATGACAACAAATTAATGGCGAAAGCAGATCTTGTACATGAATCCGGCTGTCTTCACGCGAATCTCAATTTTGTAAAATAATGGACAGCTGTAAGAGGAAAAGATAGTGTCGAATGTGGACTGTCGGTTTCTCAGTGTAAAGGAGGATTAAAAATAATAGGATATGTGCCACGACAGGGTTGATGATAAGTATGGAGAAAAAAAATGCAAAGGATATGGAGCAAAATAATAATAAAAATAATCATAGACTTGACTCTGTAGTCTTCGCAAATATCCAAATTAATCATGCATGAGTCAAGACAAATCAACCGTATGGCCTACTACTCATGACGACTTAACCATTGTGACTGATCTTAATCCGCTGCAAAACACACATTAATCAGCCCTTATGTTTATTAGGGCAGTCCCAATGGATAATTTCTAGTTACAGAGTCCAAGAGTGATTAATGCCTATAGAAACTATCTTCTCCAACCCATGTTTCCATAGCAATATTCAATTAAAGTATAAATTAAATGATGCATTGAAATGAGAAGGATCAATTGTGGCAACTACTCTCGGCTGCCACGTTTTCATTTTCATATTCCAACAGACAACAATAAACTAGACACCGGAGAGAAAGGAAAGCAATCACCGATTTCCACAACCATAACTACGTTACCAAAACCACACTATACACAATAGTAATCCATCAGCAACAGGGGTGGCCGAAGCACCATTGACCAAAGCAGATCGAGCAGCGAGGGTGGCGGCTGAAGCAAATCGGGCAGTGAGGGCACCCCTGCCTCACCCTGCCCTGCCTTGCCTGGAGCTTTTGAGGACGGCGGCCGAAGTGCGTACGGGAGAGGCGAACCGGAGGCGGAAGCAGCAACGAGCGAGCTCGATGCGTGGCGGCAATGGGAGCAGCGCGAAGGAAGAAGGAGCTTGCGCGGGAAAACAGAGCAATGCCGCGAGAGACGTCAAGGCGCACGCGGGAAAAGCAGGCGAGCGCACGCCATCGCACGGCGGCGGCAGAGCACTCGATCCGCCAAGATGATGCTCGAAACCAGTCGAGTCTCCCCAACGGGGATTCGGTCGTTTCCAGGCGTCTCGTGCCTAGCGTCGACGTCATTCCGAGATGAAGAAATCGTTTCTCTGTTTTTCACTCTCTCTCTTCTTTAATTCCATTGCCACATTAGCGAAACGATGAGTTGGCAAGCTAATTAATATACATGGAAACCATCATAATTATACCATTGGGACTGCCCTTAGTGACCAAAACTCCAAATATCAAATTAATTGGGCTGCAGATGCATTCTTGCGTATAGAGCAATTGGTAACTAAAATCTAATCACAATCAGATATTGATGAAAAATTATAGATAATGGAACAAAGTTCTCAAGCGGTTCATCAAAACCTCTTCAATGTAACTTCAGGCTAAGACAAATCTAACAAAGCTCTACGAATGCTTGCAATAATGTAGCTGAATGGTAATGTCTCTCCTGCAGTGCTTAAACAACTGAGATTTACGTGACATAACAAAATATGTGCACAGTAAATCATTTGAAGTGCAACGGATAGATCAACCATATGTAAGGCAAATATAATCCCAAGTATCTCCAAAATAACACTTGTAGTCCAAACCAATTGAATTTAGTTGAAGTGCGTGTTTATATAGGCTGGGAAACGCACCCAGCGTGGCTTGTACAACAAGATGGTAGTACAACAGATATGGTGACAAATTAAACTATGGAGGATATCAATCAATCATCCTCCTCTACAAGTCATGTAGATATGTCGTGTTTATAATTCACACGGCATATTCTATACAAGATAACATATATTCTAACACATCTCCCTCTTCAATGTAACTTTAGGCTAAGAACCACAGATCAAACAAGCTCTGTCAATGCTTCTTAATCATCTTCCTGAATGGTACTAATGTCTCTCCTGCAGTACATAAACAACTCCATTACCTGAGATATAGATGTGCATATATAGTAAATAAGTTGAAGTGCAATTGATGGAGCAACCATGTAAAGCCAAGTATAATCACAAAATTCCAAGAAGCAGAGCATGGTGATAATCACAATAAGGGAAGACCGTGTATGTATGAGCCATGCATTCATGCACAGGAAGGCACACTATTTATACGTGAATCCTAGGTGATTCATGGTAAATAGAGTAATCAAAACTTATGCAGATTAGCTTAGACATATGACATACCTGCCGGACCAGAAGGATCGGACAAACAGAGTAATCAATTCCTGAGCTGGAGTTTGCAAAGCACATTGTCTGGTGATCAATTATCATGATCGCCGTCCAGCTGGAGTTTGGGAAAGAAAAAAAATAAGAGCTAGTGGTAAGTTATATAGTC
>DXKC01004753.1:2107-12353 GCA_031170775.1 Cymbopogon citratus
CACTAGAAGGAGAAAACTTGAAATGGGAGAGGTGAGATGGAGAGGGGAGACTCCACCTCTATTTATGGGGTACATTTGGACATCCCCAAAATGCTCTTTGGATAACTTGAGCTAAACTAATCCACCCGAGGGCATACTAGTCTAACTCTTAATAACTTGATCCGACGGGCCACCGCGCCTTATTGGTGCTCGATGGATACAAGCAGTACCAATTGCACATCCAATGTCTCAAATGAAGATTATGTTATGACTTTTTTCCCAAGCAAAAAAATGTCAGCATTGTGTATTGCCATGTATGATGAAATCGTAGCGTTAGCGAGGGCATCTGCTACACCTCGTCAACACAAACTTCCAAGTACTTTTATCTGCTTTCTGCAAGATTATTATGGTGATTATTAAGGATTGTAAGGTTCTTAAGAACTTCTACTTTCAGATAAGATCAAATGTGAAAATCTGCAATGTACAGCTCTGTCAAATGCTTATCGTTGTTAGTAATTTGTTGCCCGATGGCACTCTTTTTTGTTGATCACACTCATAAACATTTTTGTCTAGGAAATTAGTTTATGTTAAATCAACTAACTTGCTTCATGCTCTTGTAAACAGTTAAGAATACTGATAGCATCTAATGCTACATGTGTATTTGCTTATCTTTTTCATTCAGGGATAAGCTATTAGGTTTGTTTTAGAAAAGCAGTCTCTGTCAACAAATTAAATGGCTACAACAGGCTTTCATTTTGTCAGTGTTATCTCTTCAAGCATTTCAACACTTTGGATGTCATGTCTTTCTTCTCTTTACCAATTTACCAAAGTGGTATGATATGATATTTCCTACAATTTATTTGCTATGAAATTTCTGTTTGAATGGTGTACTTCACCTGGTTAATTGGTTCCCTGGCACTCCTGAATAAAACTCGTGAGTTGTTTAAATGCTAAATTGGTCCCTTGGCAATCTTGCTATTGATCTGAATGGGACTAGAACACAACGCCCTGGTATGAATCACTCTGTATAATAGACAATACCAAAGCTATACAGGAGTGAAGGAGATGATGCATCATTGCTAGAATGTCTCCTAATCAAGTACATGAACTCTCCATGCATTCAGTTGAAAATTTAATATTTTCAATTAAATATTATGTGAATATTTATTGTATGAATGTTAGTTGAGGCATGAGCTCTATATGCATTCAGTTGAAATATGCATTCAGTTGAAAAAAAAATATTCTTCGCTATTTTCTATTTTCAACTGATTGTTAGTTGAGGACATCAGTTGAAAAGATTTATTATTTTCTTTCTCAGGATATGGAAGTTTTTAAATTCAGTCTGAATTATGTTGTTAAAAACATATTTAAGTAATCATGTTTCAATTGATATTTCAGTTCTACCGATAACTGTCCTGAATGTGGGATTCTCACAATCTGGGCTCGTGAGAAGCTGGTTCTCCAATTCACAAATTTGAGGACCATAAAGCTGTTCTTTGTGTTCAGACATGTCAAGATATCGTTGGTGATGGGCTCCTATAATCTTGAGGAGAAGACTCCGATCATCTTGAGGACAAGACCAAGCTTCTGCATGCTCTCATCAATGATAGGAAGCTGTTCTTTGCTGCTGTAATAATTGTGGGCTGAAACATATTGAAAGAGGATGCTGTAACTTTTGTCCATTGTCTAGTAAAGGTGCCCTTACAAGGTTTATTTTTCATTCTTTCATACTTCCAGGATGCTGCTAAATATAGAGATGAATTATATATTTTGGCACCACACTCGCTCCTCAAATGTTCTAGGGACGCAACTATACTTTGTTAAGTGTTTTTTCAGCATCTCCCTTTGAGTTTCAAATGTACTAAGGAAGTATACATTGAAATTTATTTTCCATTTTTGCTTCAAAACTGATATATCCCATGTGTTGCTGTGGTTTTATATAATTCTCTGCTATGATGGTAAGTATTTTTCATTGCTCATGTTTAATTTTCTATCTCTACCCCTAAGTAATAAAACAATAGGTGAACATCTCTGCTTATGCATTATATCGCTCCTCTCAATCCAGGCCACACCTCGAGCTTCGAACTTCTCATGGCACGTTAATTGAGATTCAATCAGAAGGATTTATCTTTTGTGAGATGTGAGATTTATCTCTGTTTTTTTCCTTGTAGCAAGAGTCAGGTTACAAGTACTAGCTTGAGTTAGGCTACAAGTATTTAACATGCAATTGGATAAATGGTGGCAACAAAATTGAAGATGAGGTCCAAGGCTATCTGCAGTTATCTCTAACTTCCTTTTTTCACTCATTCTTTTTCCCGAAAGTTTTACTATGCAGCTTACAATTGGCTGCAAGTTCAGATCTATATATGCAACTGAGAATTTGTTCTTAATTAGACTGGGCTATAAGAGATTGAAAAATTGCATAGATAGAAAATTAGTTAAATGGATTGCTTTCTGCATATATATGCACATGATATGTTGTAGGTTCCTAGCTATTTCTGAATTTGATGGTGGAAGAAGATTTTGCAGCTTCTAAAAATTTTAGTGGGCTCTGGCTATATATTTAGCCCTATAATTTTAATAGGAGTTACCTCCTAAAGGAAAAAGGAAGTAGTGCATTTCTGATGTATATACAGAACATAAGTTTCAGTGGGAAGCAACTGTACAGTCATGCAATTGTTTTTTAGCCTACAAAATACTTGTCAATTTATTAGGTAGCTAGAATTGAGAATATATGTTTCTGAACTATGTCCATTTGCCTGCAGCTCTATGAAACGTACTATATATATATGTGACAACCTGTCTCCATTCACGGAATTGATGGAAACGGGGATGATGTTGAAGGCTGAAATAGTTGCTAGGGATTATCAAAAGCCATCAAATGTTTAGTGTACTTTTAACATGTTCTTGAGATGCGCATTTGTATGTGTGTGATGTGATTCCCTATTATTTATGGCCATATACAATTGCGTGTGACACAAACAATGGAAAGAAATCCCATCATTTTGGTTTTTAAGTGCACCTATTAAATAAAACCGTGGCAACACACGGGCACATACTAGTCTACACTAAGAAATTCAGACACATGAGGTAGTATATCATCCTCGTCATTAGCAACATAGCCGGAAAGCGTGCCCTAGAAAAGAATAGTAGAATTAAAAAACCCAGCAAATAGAGGGAAAAACTGCAACACATGTTGAGCACCTTAACTCATCTGCATTATATAAACTGATGGTTAAAATTCCTTAGATGCACAAGAAACAATGAGATCAGTACATTCTAGATGATCTCACAAAGATGTATGTTCGAAACAATCATTTGGAGGGCTTTACAGTGTTTCCCCCCCTAAAATTTTGGATTAAAAAATTTGAAGAGGCGCTGCTAGACTCATCTCATAGTACAGGCTTAACGGTTCACTTTAGGTGGATAGAGAAAGGGGAATGCATTAATTATTGGAATTATTACCTTTAGGGTAGTGGCAAATTCAGGATCTTATATATGTACCAGAAATAGTAATTACCAGACTGACCAAAGGACTACGATGAACACTTAATTCATGAGTAATTCTAAAAGTAAAATCAGGTGATGACCCAAGGAATTAAAATCACACAAATAATTACTCCATCCCAAATTATAAAACATTTAACTTTTTTGACACCAAGTTTGACCATTCATCTTATTCAAAAATTTATTCAAAATATCATTTATTTTGACAGGACTTTATTTATGAGTAAAAGTTCCTCAAGAATAACTTACATTTGACTATTTTTGCACAAAATTTTAGAATAAAACGAGTGGTTAAACTTTAATTTGAAATGGATTGATTATTTGAACCCACGGCACCACCCCCTCTTAGGCGACATGGTCCCTTCACTCTCAATGTGATGCTCTAGCTGGATGATATGCTATCAATGTGGTACCTAACTCAATGATCAAGCGTTTCACCCACACCGAGGATAACCGCATGTGATATCTACTTTCGCAATCATGCGTATCGACGTTCACATGAACAAAAGCAGGATTGGAGGAATCAAGGGGATAACTCGAATACAATAATTAACTTGTTTTCATACGACCCCACATGCCGACTTATGCCGCACTCAGCACACACACCGCCCTCTAGAACCACATCGACCACGAGATCAATACAGATTCCACGTTCAGATCAGCTAAACTCTTCCGTCGGTTGCAGCCTTGCCCTGTCAGGCTGTCACGTCCGTTAGCACCTCCATCTTGCGCCGCAGCAGCCATTTCATGAAGGCTAATCGAAACCTTACCTTTCAGTTACAAGTAGCCTCCAGACTATCGAAATCTGATTCCCAAGACAGTTGGCCAAAACTGGACAAACAATCACTCCCGAAACCGGACTCAGCAGTCTGCACCCAATCAATGCTTTGCCGTTTCAAACTGTAAATCCAAAACCATGAGATATGATACACCAATGGGTTCCAGTTCCACTATACAACAAACTTACACTTTTCGTCGAAAAAAACAAAACAAAACAAAATTTACAATTTCCATGATGTGTGTCAGTGCCTGTGTGAGTGCTTCCTACTCCTCCTAGAGCTAATGTCACCCCTTATCATATTTCTTCTCTCAATAATTCTGGAAACGAAACATATATAACCAATTATCGCCATGGCATACAAGGCCCTATAAGGTGCCAATGCCATGGAGCTGACAAAGGAATAATAGCCACCCACAAGGTAGAGGAAACTCAGACCAACTTCACGGCCTCTCCTCCCGGGTACCTTGAAAATCATGCAGCAGCTGACATTTGGTTGGGATCCAAAAAGTCCATGCAGTATAACACCAACACAAATGGTAGAATCGATGAACCAAGGAAAATTCTGTCCCATACCAATTCTCTGCACACAAACAGATTGGAAGCATCACTGACTATGACAAAATAGAACAAAACCGGCAAACTTAGGAATTAGCCTAATGATGTTTAGTAGGTACTGGAAATGACCAACCTGTAGCCACGCAACAAGTGAAGGCACAAACATGAGTGTGCTTAGAAGATGCAGGGTCATTATACCATGCCGATAATCAAACAGTTCTAGTTGACTGTCGGTAAAGCTTTTAGAAGCTGTTGGGCTATCATCCATTGGCAGAAGTTGCTGAAGGCCATCTGATTTACTTTTGGATAGCAGAACTGAAACATCGCCCATCTTAGACTTATACAGGTCCTTTTTCTGAGTGATGGTACGAAAAGAAGCTGCTAAAAAACTGTCACAAGAGTATTTCGATTTAGATATTGAATTACAGCAACAAATACAGTATCAGTTTAGATATGGAACTACAGCAATAAATGAAGTAAAATATACATGGTGGCAGGAATATCATCATGCTAAGATATAGCAGATCTCATTGCTACTACAGCAAATATGAAACATATGTTTGCATATTAGTCTGTAAAGAAAATCAAGCACATAACTACAGGGATATTTATTGGAGATAAAAATATAAAAAGTATAGTCATAATTCAAAATATTTCAGCAATTGAAACAGGTCAAAATTAACCTTAAAAAGTTAGAAACAAACCTGCATAGATTTGAATGAGCATAGAAAGCATGAGAGAGAAGTAGCAGACCAAGGCCAATGGCTGGATGAACCAAACAGACGAGTGGTAATGTAGCAAATGCTACAATTATATTTGGATTGCTCTTAAGCACCTGCACAATCTTTTCCAAAAGAATATTAGTTAGTACCTGAATATAAGGGACTGCAAGAAAAAGAACGACAAATAAGGTCTCCATATACTCTAAAACGATATTTACCTTCAGTGACTGAAATGAGGAGAAACTGAGGAATTGGTGAAGAAATGCTGATTGAACACCATTCCCCCATGACTGCCATCTGTAAATCATTGTTGCACGATCAGGAAAAGAAAATGATGTATGATTAGTGAGATCAGAATTCATACAATCAATGATACAGCAATGCCTGGAAACAAATGACTTATCAAGTCACACTGGACAAGGAATAAGTTGGAATAGTAATGAACAAGTAGAAGATGGGTCAACATAGTAATAACAGTAAAACAATTTGTATATTACTAGAAATGAAATATTACAAAGATGATTTTAACTAATTTGCAATAGAACAGAAGAGTAATTCTGAAATCTAGCTGGCACATCTTCCTTATAAGTACCCAGTGCAGAGAGCACCCACTCTGTGCGGGGTCTAGGGAAGGGTTTCTGTGGCAAGCCTTACTGTTATGACCGGCGTCAAGTATACCAGGCGCCAGCCCATTAGTGGCTAAGGATAGGCGCCCTCTGTTAGGGGCTTAAAGCCCATGTCGCATTTATATTATTTATTTCCTTTATTTAGCATATTAATCCTCAGATTGGAATCAGAAGACTATATATACCTGCAGAAATAAGTCAATTGTTTCCGGCTTCCCTTGGGAGCCGGGATTTCTCCTTGCCCTAGCCGTCTCTCTCTCCCGCGATCTCTCTGCCACAACGCCTCGACGCCGTCCTCGCCGACCACCACCGATCAGCCACCCCTACTCCCTGCGGCAGATCCATGGTAGGATCAGAAATCCTATCAACCTGGTATCGGAGCTGTCAGGTCGTCTCCCATCCGCCTCCCTGCCACCGTCCGCCTCCCAGCCGCTACCGCCGTCCACCTCCCAGCCGCCAGCACTGCCGGCCTCCTCCGCCGAGTTGCCCATGTCCACGTCCGCCCTGATGGCCCCCTTGCCGTCGGCGACTGGGGGGTCTGCTCGCCCAATCATGACGAACGAGCAACTCACAGTGGTTGTTCTGAAGCTCGCCCAGGACATGGAGGAACTGCACGACTTGGGTCGCGATATGGCCGCCCTCCGCTCCATCATGCCAGCTATTCGGGGCTCTCGTTTGGCGGAACTTGGACGCCTTCAGTTCACGTCCTCAGTGCAAGACTACTCCGATCGCTTCAACGCCGTGTTGTGTCACGCGCAGAACCTCGATAGCCTCCAGAAGGCCGAGCTCTTTGTAGGGGGCCTTCCGGACAACATTCCCGTCGACGTGGAGATGCGTGCAAACCAGGACCTCCCGATGGTGATGTTCTTGGCCCGGGCCTTTGAGCTCCGCGCCAACTCCATACTAGCGCTATTGCCGTTGGCCCCCAGCGCCCCGATCGGCAGCTCCAGCAGCGTCCCCAACTGCCTCCGCCAGCCCGGCCGGCGCTACCACAGGCGGTGCCGCCCGCGGGAGGGGCTACACAGCCGACTCCAGCCGCCCCGCCCCCCATTCGGCAGTTCCGTCGCCTCACTCCGGCGGAGCAGCTGGAACGGCGTCGCCAGGCCTCTGTTACAATTACGATGAACAGTTCATCCGCGACCACCGTGCAAATGACTCTTCTACTTGAAGTTTGGCGATTATACTGAGACCGACGACGTTCCAGTCGAAGAGGTGGTCGCAGCCGCTCAGGAGGAGCCGGCCGTGCGTGATGCCACCGCGCTGGTGGTGTCATTACAAGCCCAGGCAGGTATTCGGACGGATAACTCGATGGTGATCCCGGCACTGCTAAAGGGGGAGCACTTTCTGGCCCTGCTTGACACCGGCTCCACCCACAACTTCCTCGAGGGCGCCACCATGCGGCGTCCTGGTATGATACCGTCCGGCGGGGAGCAGCTCCGTGTCACCGTCGCCAACGGCGACCGCCTACACTGTGCGGGCATCGCGCGCAACGTCCCCATCTCCATTGGGGGCGAGACGTTCTCCATCACCTGCGTCGGCATCGACTTAGGCTACTTCGACTTCATCCTCGGCGTCTACTACCTGTGGACCTTGGGGCCCATCACTTGGGACCTCGCGGCCATGACGGTCGCCTTCCAACGTGAGGGCCACCATATTCTGTGGCACGGCGTGGCGGGCGCTGAGCCGGCCGCCCCTGCCAGTGACGGCCATGGTGGCCGCTGACACCCAACAGCCCCTGCTGGACCGGCTTCTACACTAGCACAGCGCCATCTTTGAGGAGCCGCGGGGCCTGCCTCCGGTCCGGCCGTACGACCATCGCATTCACCTTCTGCCGGACACCGCTCCTATCGCCGTGCGCCCATACCGGTACCCTCAGCTGCAGAAAGACGAGCTGGAGCGGCAGTGTGACGCCATGCTCGCCCAGGGCATTACCCGCCCCAGCACGTCGCCGTTCTCGGCGCCCGTACTCCTCGTTCGCAAGGCGGACAAGTCCTGGCGCTTCTGCATCGACTACCGCGCCCTTAACACCAGGACGTCCAAGGACAAGTTTCCGATCCCCGTGGTGGACGAGCTCCTGGATGAGCTCCATGGGGCTCACTTCTTCACCAAGCTTGACTTCCGCTCGGGCTACCACAAGGTGCAGATGCACGCCGATGACATCGCCAAGACGGGCTTCCGCACTCATCATGGACGTTTTGAGTTCCTGGTGATGCCGTTCGGGTTATCCAACGCCCGGCAACGTTCCAGCCTGATGAATGACATCCTTCGCCCGTACTTGCAGAGGTTTGTGCTGGTTTTCTTTGATGACATGCTTATCCACAGCTCGTCGTGGGTCGAGCATCTCTAGCACGTCGCCATCGTCCTTAATGAGCTTCGGGCGCACCACCTCCACCTTAAGCGCTCGAAGTGCTCATTCGGGGCGCCCTCTGCGGCCTACCTGGGCCACGTCATCTCGGCCGACGGCGTCGCCATGGATGCCGACAAGGTGGCGGCGGTCGCGGCGTGGCCTTCGCCACGCTCAGCTCGGGACCTCCTGGGCTTGGCCGGCTACTGCCGGAAATTCATCCGTGACTTCGGCGTCATCACGGCACCGCTGACGTGGCTCCTATGCCAGGACGCCTTCACCTAGGACACGGAGGCTGACGACGCCTTCCAGGCGTTCAAGCTCGCCCTCACGACGGGTCCCGTCCTCCAGATGCCTGACTTTGACAAGCTGTTCATGGTGGACTGTGACGCGTCCGGCGTGGGGTTCGGTGTCGTCCTCCACCAGGGCGCCTGCCCTCTCGCTTTCTTCAGCAGGTCTTTCGCCGCGCGCCATCTTAAGCTCGCGGCGTATGAGCGGGAGTTGGTCGGGTTGGTGCAGGCGGCGCGTCACTGGCGTCCCTATTTGTGGGGGCGCCATTTTCTTATTCGGACCGACCATTTCAGCTTGAAGTACCTCCCGGATCAGCGATTGTCCACGGTACCGCACCACCAGTGGATCAGCAAGCTTTCCGGCTTCGACTTCACCGTCGAGTATCAACCGGGGCGACTCAACACGGTGGCCAACGCCCTGTCGCAGCATGACGCCAAGCACCTGCCGGAGGACAGCACTGCCATGTGCGTCTGCTTCGGGCCAGCCTTCGACTACCTCGCCGACATCCGCCGCGCGACTGCGGCCGAGGCGGACGCCCAGCTCTTGCACCGGCGTTTGGAGGCGGGCAAACTGCAGGTGCCCTGGCACTTTGCGAATGGGCTGCTGCTGTACGGCAATCGCGTCTTTGTGCCCGAGCACGGCGAGCTGCGCCAACAGGCGCTTCTCTTGGCGCACTCCGCCGGCCACGAAGGTGTCCAGAAGACGCTCCACCGCCTTCGCGCCGAGATCTACATCCCCGGCGACCGTGCGCTAGTGAAGGATTGGGTGCTTTCTTGCACAGCGCAACAAGACGGTGACTTTGCAGCCGGCTGGCCTGCTGCAACCATTGGAAGTGTCGTCCCAAGTGTGGGCGGACATCTCCATCGACTTCATCGAAGGCTTGACCAAGGTGGGTGGCAAGTCCGTCATACTCACGATGGTCGACCGCTTCTCCAAGTATGCGCACTTCATCGCGCACAGCCACCCCTACACCGCGTCCACCGTCGCCCGCACCTTCTTCGACGGTATCGTCCGGCTGCATGGTTTTCCCTCCTCTATTGTCAGTGACAGGGACCCCAAGTTCACCGGCAACGTCTGGCGTGACCTCTTCGGCTTGGCGGGCGTCAAGTTGCGCATGAGCACGGCTTTCCACCCACAGACTGACGGACAGTCCGAGCTGGTGAACAAGGTCATTGCCATGTACCTGCGGTGTGTGACCGGTTACCGCCCACGCGCTTGGGTGGATTGGCTCACTTGGGCAGAATACTGCTACAACACATCATTCCACACAGCCCTGCGCGCCACGCCCTTCGAGGTGGTGTACGGCCGGCCACCGCCGCCCATCCTGCCGTACGCGCCAGGGACATCGCGGACGGAGGCTGCTGATGCGATGCTACGCAGCCGTGATGAGATCCTGGCTGAGGTACGACAGGGCACAGCAGCTGTCCAAGAAGTACTACGA
>DXKC01004754.1:0-11721 GCA_031170775.1 Cymbopogon citratus
TTCCAGAGAGCTCCGAAACCACCTCCAAGGAGCCTCGGATCAGTCTAACAGTCCACGCAAGTAGGATCAAATGATAGTAAGACACCCCTCTGTAGTTGGTTCCCATGCTTGGGGGACCCACCATGGGTAAAGGCGCTCCCAAGGTTTCAGCCTAACCACTGCTCGCTAAAACGATTGCAACTCTAAGCTTCGAAGGTCAATTTTAATGATCTTACACTCCTTGGTAAGCTTATTCAAAGGGCCGCACATCTCACTTGAATATTTCATCCAAAAGACAATGGATCAACATATACAATTCCAATCCAAGAATCATGCCATAGTCAGGAGCACACTGAAAAATCTTCAACCAAAGAATGCCAACTTCAAATGATCTCCCACGTTACTTAGCATTTCCAAATTATTTTTCAAAGTAGTCACAGAAAACATTTTTTTCAAAGTTTTTTATTTTAACTTTCAATCACCACTCAAAGCACGCAAAAATTAGATAGCTCAAGTGGTACTAGATGGCTAATATGAAAACAAGTTCTCCTCTCGTAATAGTACAATCATCTATTGTAAACCCAATCAAGCATTTCTCTGCTCAACTTAGACTGGTGAAATAAAATATCCGACAAGTTAAACTTTTGCCTTGCACATTCCATTTCATTTCCTCCAATGTTGATGCCACACATGCACTAACCTCCATCAATCATTTTGATCATCAACATGAACCATCATTTGGCTTGATCTTCCTTAAATGATATGATCCACTTCATATCATCATGTGACCTTATTGTTTCATCGAGCATAACTTTGCTTGCTCTTCACCATTACATTAGTCCATCGGCACCGAGTCGTTCCTCAAGTTTCTCCGCTACATACGGTTTGTCGTTTCAAAGCCTCTGACTTGCTCTTCATACTTGCAACCGGTCCATCAACGCCAAGCCTTGTGTTGATCTTCTCCACCTAGCCAACTGACTCCTTGTCTTGTATCATATGCACTATAGGCTCTATCATTGACACATACATGAGCAATGCAACAATTCAAGCCCACCTCCATGGTTCAAGTTGCTCACACTAGTTTACCCATGAACTAATCATCTGTGTATCTCGACATAAATACATATTGATTTACCTAGGTTGTCACTCAATTACCAAAACCAAACAAGGACTTTTTAATCGCTCCCTTTTTGGATGACATCTCTACAAAGATATGAAAATTAAGCACATTTAGATTTTATGCTACTCATCCAACATTTAAATTTTATGTTAGGATTTGGATAAGAACCATAAAACCCAATTTAGTAATGATAATTTTCCCTACATGTGTACTCAAATGGTTTGGTTTCAAATTTTACACACATGCATGAATATGAATGTTTTGGAGTTTCACATTCTAGTCCACCCTTAGCATATATCATGGTTAGCTAGACAACATAAATACTACAAACCCCAATAGATCAATAATATTATAAGCAAGGTTCTAGTTTTACTTGATAAATATAAGTCTACCCACCAACTTATGCATGCTAGTTATCAATTCAATTCATCATTCAAGTTCTAAAACTAGTTTTGAGCATATGGCATACACAAGCATGCATATCTAATTTAGAACTTGTGCAAACACAAACCAAATACATGAATATGCAATATTCAAATGCAATAGTCAAAGTTCTTGAGCTTGGTCCCCCTACGGTCCTACTTGTGTGCTTCTCTTGTCCAAGAATTTGATCCCTTTCCATTATTCAGTCTTGCTCCCTCTCGATCCATGTCCAATTTCATGCAAACTCTTCTCTTGTCATGCAGTCTTTCATATGATCTTTGTACTATTTATCCCTCTTTGTCTTGAATTTCCCTTGAAGGTTGGTTGCAGCAATAAGGACTAAGGACCGCCACGTCCTCGTTGTTGAGGTGAAGGTCAGAGTCTCTCTTTCACCTCCTTGCCTCTTTCGAAAAACCAAAAAGGTTAACTCGAGTTCTTCATTAGAAATTCAAGGGTAATACAAACCCCCAAGGGCTCTCGCATAGAGTGAGAGCTCCTGGGTGACACCTATCGGATTAGAGATAAAGGCTCAAGAGTAACCAACACAAATCCAACCAACATGATGAAGAAATCAAGTACTCATGCTTTGCTTCTTAGTTTCTCTCACCAAAACCTACTCTCAACTCAAACTCTGTTGCTAGATTTTGATAGAGGAGCAAAGAGGAGAAGAGGAGAGGCCTTTGAAGGCTAGAAAGGAGTTTTGTCTAAAGGTTAGTTGTAATAAATGGTGAGCAACACTTTAAAGTGAGTGGGTGTGGTATTTATACTTCTAACCCCAACTAGCCATTTTGAGAGCTGTCAGATGTTTTGACTATTGAACCTTGTAACTTCTGACGCCTAGGGTTTGTATGATGAATAATACGGATAGAGTTAAACTGGATAAGCATAAGGATCCTCAGAACTTGCGATGCTTGAAAATAAGCAACTTACTTCTAACGGCTTCTAAACTTGGTTGTGCAGGGGTTATGTCGGAACTTCTGACAACCAGAAGTAAGAAACTTACTTCTGACGCTTGTTGAGTTGGGCTACACAAAGGCTATGCCATTGAGGCTCATCGAAACTTCCAACTATTGGAACTTCCTATGTGTATTGGAACTCTCAGTGAGAGAAACTCTAGAAACAATCCCAAGGGGCCAGCGCTATGATCAAGTGTCTCTCAGTTGATTTTAGTTAGGTACTTCAACATGAGCACTGTATCTTTAGACCAATGAGATTTGCATCCCACGGGACGACGATTTATAAACTCAAACTAAACAAGGAAGAGAATTTAGATCACTTGGAGTCCGAATACCTTTCAAATATCAAATCAAGGGGTGCTATTTCATAGAAATTCCTGGAAAATCTTTCAAGGGATAAATAATACTTAATAAACACATTAGTGCCTAATTTGGACGCCATCAATACAACAAAAACCACAATAGAGGCAATATATTTACACCTAGTTTGTGATAAAAGTTACACCAATGACATCACTTGGCAATTGACGTCCTTTATAGACGTTTGATCAATGTAGAAGGTAGCGACCGACAACACTTGACAGTTTGCTTTCACCAGCAGATGTGAACCCATAAGTATATAAAAATATATAACATTAAGACATTGTTTCCTGTAGTGTGATCGCTATGCCATTGTTAGACTACCCACAATGTGGGCAAATATTGGTGCTTAGAAGGAGAGAGGCTTCAAGCCTTGCGTAGACACACTGCAGAGCGCGATGCTTGAACTCAAAATTTCATCATCATGGCAAGTAGAATACCCGATGCTTGATGAATTTAAAATGATTTCACACCATGTGCATAGAGAGTGAAGGTTCTAACATAATTCTAACGAGCATTGATGACCACCGTTGTGTGCAAAAAGCCTACATGCATCATGTTGTGTTGACATGGCACATGAATTTATGTATTCAGCACCGGTCACACTATGGCTAGTCTTACTTAACTTACATATTTGTTTCTCTCATGTATCGCATTGCGTCATGTGCCAGGTTGCATACTGTTGACTACAGATAGTGCTTTTCAGCTGCTCCTATTTCGATAATGTACTATCTCTTATGCTTAGGTTCTTATTAATTATCATCAACTGTCGAAAGAACGAGAAGTTACTTGGTCGCATGAGAGCCTTTGATAGGCGTTGCAACATGGTTCTAGAGAATGTTAGGGTCTAGGGAGATGTGTGGACTGAGTTATGTCTAACGGTTTCTTAGTTTTTGTACAATTTCCCTGGCTTGAAAAATTGTTGTGTTCTTAGGGTTTAGGGTTTCTTAACGGTTTCTTAGAGAATTGTTGTCTAACGGTTTCTTAGAGAAGGTAGCTAAGAAGTTACACCAATGACATCACTTGACACCATATTTTTAAGAAATTATTTCTTGGCACTAAAAAAGTGGTGCTTAGTTCCATGTCTTTTTTTTCTCGAACTTGCTTCCATTAGTTTTCATGTGCTAATGGTCTTTTTTTTTCACAAGTCTTCATGCTGCCTCTATCAATAATTTCCCAAAACCACATACAATATTTTTCAAACATAGAATATTATTTATTTTTATTTTGTCAATAATTATTTTTCAAACAAGGGTTTAAAGAGTCATTTCACATGCATTTTAACACCGTTAGCCTATCAAACCAATGGAAGGGACGTAAAACTCAAGAAAATTCATTTTAGGGCCAAATAAGCTAATCTAAGAGGAAAAAAGGTTCGAGAAACTAAGACACACCTTTTCTAAGGCCAAGAAAATCATTTTTTTCATTTTTTTACTTGTGTTACAGCCTTACAGGTGCCAAAGACCTGTAAGGCAAGAAGAAGGTTCTTCCAGTGAACAAAGACAGGTTCAAAAGCAAGATGTTCCTCTGTGAGATTTTTTCATTCAGTCATCATTGTTGTCAGGAACCCGAAATGAGCATCTAGTACACGCGGAGGGTCTATTTGCCAGTACATTGCTAATTTGCTATTGAGTAGTATGTATGCCATATGCTCAAAATGAAGTGTAAGACGTGACATTTCTTGAACCAGAATTCGCTATGTATGTCTATTTAGGTCAGGATCTGAACTGGATTTTTCTTTGCAATACTGACAAACCCCACTCCATGGTAACTACCGTTTGCTTGAAACCCACAACCTTCACGATCGGATGACACACTTTTTTCACAGTTCAGTGGTAACTCTTTTTTGAAAAGGTCAGTGGTAACTCGTGATCAGCCAATTATCTGTGACTTATAACTGGCTCACAATTGGGGGAAAAACACTAAACACACTGTCAGGGCTTTGGAACGATCCTTTGGAAGAGGGGGTTCTGCTGTTATAGATCATTCCTTTAGCTTCTTGCATGAATACACGAAGAGCCTCAGAAGCAAACCAGTCAATTGCATTCACCAGAGCCCAGAGTTCTAAAAAGTATCAGCTTTTTCGAGGCTTAATTAATTTGAGGAGGCCTCAATAGGTGGTATGTGCAGCAATGGCCTCAACAACGACATGCACACCTCACACCCATATATAATTGATAATAATTGATGTTCTTCAGAGGAACAGAGTTTCTTTTAGCATAAACAGTTTGAAAGTTTTACATAACTGCAAAAAGAGGTGGAATTGTAGCTTTCATGAGCACTGCTAGTAACAATCTTCACCGAGCATGGCTCTGTAATAATATTATTAATCACCAGATGCACCAACAGCTGCGCGATCTGGTTGCGAATGTGGATGCACCCTCAGACAAGCACCTGAGCTGCAGCTAGCCTAGCAATCGGTACCCTGCAGAAGTTATTTCATATAAAAAAAACAGTTAAGATTCTGCTACCGTTAACATAACCGGGATGTAAAGTGGTAATTGGATCATGAGTTTATCACTTAACCAACCTGAAAGGGGAGCAAGAAACATAATCCAGCCCAGCCTTGGCGAAGAAAGCAACTGATGAAGGCTCTCCACCATGTTCACCACAAATGCCCACCTGTTTACATACAACACCAAACGCTCAAACCATGGTTTCTAAGGAAACGAAGCAATGTCCACAGATCCCAAAACTAACCTTCAAGTTAGGCCTAGTTTGGCGACCCCTCTCTGTAGCAAGCTTAACCAGTTCACCCACTCCCCTCTGGTCGAGAACCTGATAAAAAGTTTATGGACATTCAAAAGGTGAGTTATATAAAAGTTTTGACCAGAGCATGCAAGTACACACCAAAAGTCAGGTGGATATGCAAGATGCCAAGACGATATGTGAGATGCTCACATCTGTAAATGATATAGAAATACATGTAAGACCTCAGATGAGAGGGTGACAGAGTTGCAACAATTACCTCAAAGGGGTCATGTTGGAGGATACCCTGAGCCAGGTAAATGGGAATAAACTTTCCCACATCATCCCTGCTGTAGCCAAAAGTCATCTGTGTGAGGTCGTTCGTTCCAAAGGAGAAGAATTCAGCCTGCTCTGCTATCTGCAGATTGTGAAACCAAAACAACAATGGTAAGATTTCAAATTAGCATAGGAATGTGCAGATAAACTTCTTCACAAGCTTTGTTTCCTACCTGATCAGCCACTAGAGCTGCCCTGGGAATTTCAATCATTGTTCCAATTTTGTAGCCAATAGTTTTACCCATACTGGCGAAAACTTTCTCACCAACTTGACGGATAACACTCACTTGATTTCCCAATTCCTGGAAATATCGAATGTCAGTTGTCCAAAGGAAACTCAGGTCACTGAAACAACCTTAGAATATCGGAAATAAAGATGCATGCCTGTGGTGTTCCAACAAGAGGAACCATAATCTCTGGGAAAACTTCAACACCCTGGTTGGACATTGCTATGGCAGCTTCAAAGATGGCACGGGCTTGCATTTCTGTTAACTCAGGGTATGAGATACCAAGCCTGAAAATTTTGGCAGTTCCAACATTAGTCAAGGTGTATGCAGTGAATTTATTCTTTCTCAATATTTCAATAACAAGGAAACCTGCTAAATACTCCATAAAAATGCAGATATACTAAAATAACAGAGAGAACATACAACCAAATAGATCAGGCAAGGGTGGAAGCTGATTTTTTATGTGAATAGAATAGCAGAAAACCAACCTGCACCCACGGAAGCCAAGCATAGGATTTACTTCTGCAAGCTTTTCAACTCTTTCAAGGGCCTCCTCCTCATTGGCTCCCGTTTCAGCACATAATTCACGCACAATTTCCTCAACATTTCCTTCTGGAAGGAACTCGTGGAGGGGAGGGTCCAGAAGTCTAATAGTCACCGAAAGTCCTGAAACGCAAATATGAAAGTTCAAACCAGTGCATCCAGTTTTGTTCAGTAAAACTAGTGCATCCAGTTCATACGAGATCTGTAAATGAATGCATTGTGATGTTTCACTTACCATCCATAGCACGGAAAATGCCCTCAAAGTCAGACCTCTGGTAAGGCAAAAGACGATCTAGTGCCTGCTGCCTCAGTTCAACTGTGGGAGCCATAATCATCTGCCTTACAGCCTTAATCCTCTCATCTGAAGCAAAGAACTGCCAAAGTACAGGGGAAAAACATGAGACTATTTTCCTTGTCTAAAACAAAGAAATTAAAAGAAAGAGTAAAATGTTCATGTATATATCCTAGCCAAAATATGTTGGATGTAACTATAACAAAGGACTAAATAGATACCATGTGCTCTGTCCGGCAAAGTCCAATTCCTTGTGCCCCATTGTTCCGTGCAGCCAATGCATCCTCAGGGGTATCCGCATTAGCCAGAACCTAGAACATATGCACAAACAATTATTTCTGTTTCTGATGAAAACTATGTATGTGGTTGGCTAATATACTTTTTAGCCGGTTTGAACTTCAAAGAAAAAAAATTATGTCTGTGCTTTGACTAATAGTACACGTTGGTAAATATGTCTTAGATTTTACCTTGAGCTTTCTAACATCATCCACCCAGGACATGAAGGTTCCCAAATCACCACTGAGGGCTGGTGGGGAAAGTGGCTGCTTTCCAAGGATCACTTCACCAGTTGATCCATTAAGCGATATCCACTCACCTTCGCTCAGCACATGGTCTCCAATGGCTACAGTCTAAAAATATAAACATAGCAAAGTAAGCATCACAATGAATCTCCTTACAAATTTTTAGTAGTACATGACATGTTTTCTCTTCTGCACAACAAAGGATTAGTTAACTCAACTCACCTTCTCAGCATCATTTACACGAATGGCTGAGCATCCCGAGACACAGCATTTTCCCCACCCACGAGCGACCACTGCAGCATGGGAAGTCATGCCACCTCTTTCTGTAAGAATACCAGCAGCTGCGTGCATCCCACCAACATCCTCAGGGCTGGTCTCTGCCCTTATCTACATATATATTTATTTCCAAAGGAAAAAAAATTAATCACCGAAGAAAGAAATGCTATATGGAGATTGCTTTGCATATGCAGTTCAAATACAGAAGAGTTAATATTTCTTTACACAGAGGTTGAAAAGGATATTGCTTACCAGAATAGCAGCTTTGCCTTGGGCATGCCATGCTTCAGCATCCTCAGCAGTAAACACAATCTGGCCAACAGCAGCCCCAGGTGACGCTGGCAGACCCGTGGCGATAACCTTGTCCTTGTATGCCGCTGGGTTCTCGAACTGAGGATGGAGAAGCTGGTCCAGGTGGCCTGGCTCTACCATCTTAATGGCTTGACGGCGGTCAACAAGACCCTCGCTAACCATGTCCACAGCAATCTTGACGGCACCTGCGCCTGTACGTTTTCCTGTTCTGCACTGCAACATCCACAGCCTGTTCTCCTGGACAGTGAATTCGATATCCTGCATCACACACACATCAAAAACCAAGTCAGCCTACCTGAGTTCATATATAGCCAAAGGATCTCAAGGCACAAAAGCTAAGTAATTTTGAGGTGAAAACTAATGTACCTGCATCTCTTTGTAGTGGCTCTCCAGGATGTTGCAGTTCTCAACTAGCTCGTCATAAGCCTGTGGCATGACGTCCTTCATGGCATCAAGATCCTCTGGGGTTCTGATTCCAGCAACCACATCCTCACCCTGAATATATAGGAAACAAAATCGCATGACGCAGAATTCAGAAGCTAAGGTTCAGGATCAGACAGGAGCAAGCAATGGATGGAAGCCTGACTGAGGTCAGATCATATATACCTGAGCATTGATCAGGAACTCTCCATACAGCTTCTTCTCTCCGGTGTTGGGATTCCTAGTGAAGAGCACGCCAGTGCCAGAGGTGTTGCCCATGTTGCCAAACACCATGGACTGCACGTTCACGGCAGTGCCGACCAGGCCGGTGATCTGGTTAATGCTCCTGTACTTATTCGCCCTGGGGCTTTCCCACGAGTTGAACACGGCTAGCACTGCCAACTCAAGCTGCTTCTTGGGGTCTGCATCACAGCAAGGATACCATGCAGATGCAGATTCAGTATCGATCGATCAGGAGACTTGTTTCTTCGTACAGACGACACTGTTGAGTGACCGAGATGGATTTTTTACCTGCCGGGAATGGCTCTCCCTTAGCTTCGATGTAGACCTCCTTGTACTGACCCACAAGCTCTTTGAGGTCAGCGGCAGTGAGGTCAGTGTCACTCTTGGCCCCCTTGACTTCCTTCATGTGCTCAAGCTTGTGTTCGAACAGGGAGCGGGGAATGTCCAGGACCTGGCCGGTAAATAAACCAAAAAAAAGGATCCATTAAGCAGCAGTTACATTGGACAAATAACAAAATCTGATGAGAGCAACAATTTGAGTCATCTTTCTTTACTCGAGTCCGACAAACCAATTAAGTTTAGTTTCGTAGCGGGAGATTCAACACTGACAACGACCTCTACGTTAATTCTGCGCAGGAATATACATTCATTTGTGCGCACTGGCCTACAAGGTTTGGTTTCTATCTGACGAAACTATGTTCACCTCATATTTTTCTTTCCTGGAAAAAGTCTCATTTTTTTTTACATCATCAATTTGCATAGTTTTCTAAAAAAATGATAAAAACTAAAGAGATTTTATTTAGACCAAAGCTCAAGTTTGCTATAGTTTGCAACTGGGAGATTAAATACTCCTAGAATATTTTTTAAAACTAATACTAGTATATACTGGTGCAAAAACAAGAACACTTAGTCCAATCACTGTCTCCAACGCCACAAGGCCCCAAAGCACCCCAACCACGTTCGTTTACCCCAAGGAAACTGCACACGCCATGCGACGGCTGGCCCTACCTGGCCATGCAAACAGACAAAATCTCCAGCCTTGGTGGACCCATCCGCGCCGGCGTCCGCAAGCGCGGCCATGCCGGCGGACGGACGGACGCAGGTCAGCCACGCCATGGCACACGGCAGAGGATGGATCATGGATGGCAATGCGCGCAAAACTAGGCAGGATCCTAGCTTAGCTACTGTAGCTGGCGAGTGGGACAAGCTAGCAGTAGCAGGAGGAATGGAATGGAATACTCACGACGTTGCCGAACATGTCGAGGAAGCGGCGGTACGAGTCGTAGGCGAAGCGCTCGCCGCTCTTGGCGGCGAGGCCGGCGGCGACGTCGTCGTTGAGGCCCAGGTTGAGCACGGTGTCCATCATGCCGGGCATGGACACGGCGGCGCCGGAGCGGACGGAGAGCAGCAGCGGCTTCTGCGGGTCGCCGAGCTTGGCGCCCATGTACTCCTCCACGAACTGCAGGCCGTCGAGGATCTCCGCCCAGAGCCCCGCGGGGAGGGACCGCCCGGCGTCCTGGTACTGCTTGCACGCCTCCGTGGAGACCGTGAACCCCGGCGGCACCGACAGCCCGATGCTCGACATCTCCGCCAGGTTCGCGCCCTTGCCGCCCAGCTGATCCATCGGTCATCCAACGCACAGCAACACCATGCATAATATGCATGCATCAGTATGACAGTATGTGTATATATGTAAATTACATACAGCACATCAACCAGGATCATCATCGATCAATCAAAAGCTTTGATCTCACTCACCAGTTCCTTCATGCTCTTGTCGCCCTCGCTCTTGCCCTTGCCGAAGTAGAAGACCCTCTGCGAATTGGCACATTGAACGGGCGCCATTAGCACACCACACTAATACACTAGGCTGATCACTCGATCAGTGGCAAATACAGTAGTATAGAACAGCCGCTGTGTGTGACTGATGAAGAAGCAGGGCCCTGCCCGGCCTCTATTTATAGCAGCGGCGGCGGCGGCGGCCGAGCCAAGCGCCCGCGCCGCGAGTGATGTGACAGGGTGAGCGTGTGCAGCAGCAGCTAGCCCAAAACTTGCAAGCACGTAACACTTTTTATTTCACTTTTTTGCACAAACCCAGGGGGTGCCCCTTGTAAACAATAGATCAGGACGAGACGTTTGGGCACAAAATCGGCTGAGCAAAAATCCATGTTCGGATGAGCTTTACACGTATTATACTATGGTTGTGTAGTTGTGTGCAAAGTTGGAAACGGTCTCAAGCAAGTGAACACATGCATGCCCCAAGCTAAATAGATCGAGCGAGCGTACATATCCGGACGCCTGCGGCCACGTCACCATGCATTGCTTGTAAAAGCCACTGCCTTCCTTACCTACAGTGCCTGCATGCCCCCCTTTTTCTGTTTCATCCAGGACAGAATAGTTGATGTGTGCAGTGCACTGCTTGCTTTCGTATATACGTGCAGGTGGTTCTGATTTAATTTGTTTTCCGCAATTAAAACACCCCCTGCACACACTGTTTAGTTCACCATTTTTTTATTTTAATTTGGTTTTTTCACAGCAAAATTATTGTGAAGCTTGGAATATCCTGTTGCGTGGTGCATCCATCCAGCCAGAGAAAAAGAGAGAGAGAGTGAAAACTGAATTGATCATGCTGCTAGCGTTCAAGCGCCGTTTCTGTGACTCACGCTGTCGTGTCAACACGTACGCATATTTGCACGCACCGCGCCAGCACACAACAAGACGCCGTGTGTGCGCGCGCGCTTTCTGTTTCACAAGGACGACGCGCTGACGAAACGACGTTGCTCTCGCTTGATTGCTGGTGGAGTTCCTCTGCTACTCGCATTTGTGATCGAGAGATCCAGGCATTTATTTGCATGGCTGGGACTGGGATTGCTAAGCCAAGCTACGAATTGCAACCAGCTAGGTAGCTCGCTCAAGGTGTGAACGGCCGGGTGCCCTCTGATTTGCATGGATAAGGCCGGATCGATCGGATTGGAGTCCGCTGTCAAGCACACGCCGGCAGGCCATGGCCACGCAGCGGATAGCC